>JBBPJU010000237.1:0-31179 GCA_038088875.1 Austroboletus festivus
GATAATCAGCACCTGACTCTTGCAACACGTCCTCTCGCCATTCGAGGCATCCGGGCTGATGAGCATCATCCGCTGTAAAATGGCGTTAAGATATGCTGCAAACGCGAGGGAACGCCTACATGAAATAAATCTGCTTGTTCGTATAGGCAGCGCATATCTCCTTAGTTGCTTTGCAAAGCCCCACTCGAGGAGAAGTTTGGTAAGATTCGGCGGGAGATGGGCGGCGCCTTTTCGCTGCAAGGTGCAATTAAGAGATGGAGACTGTAATTAAAAGGCTGTGGAAAGCACAAACCTCGCTGGGACCAATACCTTTGTCGATTACTGTAACTCTGTGGCCAGTTTGGCGCAACCTAAGGGCCGTGGCAAGGCCAGTGATACCTGCATCCCGGAACAATACTTGGAGTGAGCCACCCTCAAGTGAGGGGATAAGCCTGCTCACCTGCACCGACGATAATGAAGTCTATCGGAAACGGTGTCTGTTTGCAAGACATAGAGGGGGAGGTCACTGAAGGCATGGGTGTTAAATAGAATGGAGAAGGAAACCTGTGAGCCTAAATGGGAAGCAAAACGCTACGTGAACCGTGGGTTACGAATGGCGAGCGAAAAAAAAAAAACGGTTATTAGACGGCCAAGGTTAAGGAGCAGCACACAACAACCTTTTGATCCTAGCGAGACTTCGCACGAAGTGCTTCGACAGTGTGATGTGTGTTAGCCCATCGGGCCTGACTTGTTATGGACCTTGGGATGGTATATTGAGGCGGTCATCGGGTGCATTACGTTCCGTGTTCGACATGTGTCCAGCACTGATCAGAATGATGAGGCCCTGATTCCACCCGCCAGTACCGCAGGTCAAAAAAATATGCGACTTCAAAGCCAAAATGACATCGGAGAGTTGGTCGCGGGAAATTATCGATAAGTGTCTCGGCTTGATGGATGAGGGTCATACGCAACGGGCAACGATCAATATAGTTGACTTCGGATAACCTTCTACCACCGATACGCCAGTTCAAACGCGTGTTCTGTTTGTGGTCAACGACAGGTTTACTTATTATGTGAGAGCGTGCAAGCGTAGAGAGAAGGAGCACAGCCAAGCTAAATGAAAAAATGAACGAGAAGAAGGAACTCAATCAGAGCACGAGGAACGCTACAGCTGTAGTAGTAGAGACTTACGTCCGAATCCGAGGAAATAATGATGTTAATACTACCAAGTATGCATTGCATTGAGCTGACGGGTAAGCATGAGGGCAGCACCTTGGCTCGTTTCAGGCTCGTTTCAGGTAAAGTTTCGAGCACACGCTGCCGCCAACCCTTTAGGTATGCTCACTCCCGATCAACCACCCAACGCGCCAGATCACTGTCCTGTAGCGTACCCCCACCTCGTTCAGACGCTCACCTTTCTGACCACCACTTGTAACAGGGAACACAGTCAGACCTCGCTGGAAAAGCAGACGCCTGCAATGGTTGTCCAAACCAGCAGATATGTGCCGCCAACACACCAAAGGGCCCTGACCCCGCCCTCCCCCTCATTCACGAACGCATCCGCTTCGTAAAGCACAAGATCATCGTCCTCTCAGGGAAGGGCGGCGTTGGAAAGTCCACATTCACCGCCCAGCTCGGTTCAGCGTTTGCAGCCGATGACCATGTCCAAACAGGCATCATGGATGTCGATATCTGTGGCCCTTCCATACCCACCATACTCGGTATCGCATCGGAACAAGTTCACTCCTCCTCTTCCGGCTGGTCACCCGTGTATGTGCAGGACAACCTCGGCGTCATGTCCGTCGGATTCATGTTGCCCTCTTCCCGTGATGCCGTCATGTGGAGGGGTCCCAAAAAGAACGGCATCATCGCCCAATTCCTCAAGGATGTCGATTGGGGCGACTTGGATTATCTTGTCATCGACACCCCTCCTGGCACGTCCGATGAGCATTTGAGCATCGTGCAATATCTCAAAGAGACCGGCATCGACGGGGCCGTCCTTATCACAACCCCACAAGAAGTCGCCTTGCAAGACGTGCGTAAAGAGATCGACTTCTGCCGTAAAGTCGGTCTGCCCATCCTCGGCTTGGTCGAGAACATGTCGGGTTTCGTCTGTCCCAGCTGTAAAACGGAAAGCCAAATATTTAAACCAAGCACGGGTGGCGCAGAAAGGTTGGCTAAAGAGACTGGAATCGAGTTGCTAGGCAAGGTGCCGCTGGATCCTCGCATCGGGAAAAGCGCAGATTATGGCCTGAGTTTTTTGGATGAACATCCAGACAGCCCAGCATCAGTCGCATACATGCATATCATTGACAGTGAGTCACTTCACGTCCCTCACGGATCCAGTGCCTCAGTCCACCCTTGGAACAGGAATTAAGCACTTACTCGGTGACACCTAAAACACTGATGTCCTATCTGTGTCTTGTTCATGTCGTCAATAGTCACTTGATAACTATGGGTTGCACTTTTGTCTAATGATGCAAAATGTGAACATGAATGCCTCCTCTCCAAGTCCAAGATCATCCCTCGTTGTCAACCCTCCCTGTGTCCTGTCCTCTTTTACCCGCAAACTCGAGCGGCATCTCACTCGGCGGCGCATCGGCATCTGACTCCTGGTCTGTAATAAACTTCCCAATAGGCGCAACACTTGCTAGCCCCCCTGGCAATCCCTCTACGCTCTCGTGTATGGAAACTGTAGAAAGGGTCCGCAGCAGTTTGCGTGTAGTGATATCACCTCCCGTGGTGGACGCCGCTCTCGACCGCGCAGGAACGACATACGTTTCACTTGGAAACTCTATTCCTTTACCCCTCGTGGGAAGACTATCGACAACCGCGGGAGGAGAGGTGGACTGC
Organism: Austroboletus festivus; assembly: GCA_038088875.1. Classification (NCBI taxonomy): domain Eukaryota; kingdom Fungi; phylum Basidiomycota; class Agaricomycetes; order Boletales; family Boletaceae; genus Austroboletus; species Austroboletus festivus. The sequence goes on from JBBPJU010000237.1 coordinate 2,833, forward strand.
CGAGCGGATGGTAAAATGCTGGATCGCCGAGCGTATGTGACAACGGGATCAGCAGACTCTGTCGTGTGAAACATCTCCGACGCTGTAATAGTTGGAGGCGCGAGAGTATCTACACCATCTCGTTCTGGCTCAGGGCTACTCACCCGAGGTAATGATGCGTCTAGCAACTTGCTATTCCTTTCTAGACCAGGCGATTTTATCGGTTGTCCCGGTGATGAATCTGACAAAGCCCGGACTTGATCCTTCTCGCTAACGCCAGGGAAGGCTGTGACTTCGGGTTTTATTTCTCGCACTTCCATTCTATAATCCACGATTTCCTTCCATAGCGCACTCCTAAATTCATCAAGGGTCTCGAGCTTCTCGATGTCTTTCCATCTCTCGAACTTTGTTGAGCAGTCTGGTTCATCGGATTCGTCGTGGTATGCTGCAAGCCATAGATGCGAGAGGGCGTTGGGAACAGTGATGCGCGACGAGGGGTCAAATGCAATCATCTTCGCTAGCAGGTCCAGAGCTTTGGTGGAAAAATCAGACAAACAAAGACAGAGGGTCTCAACACCTACCTTGGACGTCTGCAGTTGGTAACAGTCTTCGGAGGGGAATTGCCTGTTTCACAGGTAGAGACCGAATATAAGCCTGTGCCTATGGCCCGTCAAAAGCCGTCGTTCAGTCTCCCATTAATGACATACCTTTTCACTGCCTATTCGACTGATGACGTCTTCCTCTGGAGTGCCTAGGACATCGAGGATTTTGTTGAGCTGATCCACTAGAAGCAACCGACTTCAGGTCGATAGGCTAACAATAAACTATGCAGAAACTGACCATAGCTGAAGGAGAACCATCAGGACAGGATACCAGTCGGAATAGACAAACTTACTCTTTCCCTTTAAACAGCGGTCTTCCGAGAAGCAATTCAGCAAAGATACATCCTATCGACCAAACGTCAACTGTTATCTTGCCATCTTAGCATCTCCCACTTGGTGACAACCTATCCACTGACTGGCTGCGTTGTATCCTCTAGTTTACATCAATCAGAAGCGCGCTTAGAAGATTGACAGCGCGGTACTTGCCTGAAAGCAAGCATGATTTCCGGCGCCCTATACCATCGTGTTGCAACATATTCGGTAAGCTGCCCGCCAGTATGCTCATCGGGCATGGAACTGAAACCTCGGCTTAAACCAAAGTCACAAATCTTTAACTCGCAATCCGAGTTGACCAACAAGTTTCCTGGTTTCAAGTCTCGGTGTATCACAGAAGCCGAATGAATATACTTCATTCCTGTGAAAACAAGGAATCCATGTGTAAGACGTAAATGCATCGTCCGAGAGATTTACCTCGGAGAATTTGATAAAGAAAATACTGGACATGTTCGTTAGTTAGAGTCTGTCCTGACTTGATGATTTGATGTAGATCGGCTGCAAATGCTCAGTGATGTAACCCTCCGGACCGATTTCCAAACGCGACAGACCTTCCATGGGCTGTGAAATGATTCATCAACGCCGCTTGGTCACTGCTACTCGTTACCGAGCTCACCTCCATGAAAATGTATCTGCACAACACGTTGAGTAAAAGACGACAGAATAAGCGAATGCTTTGAGAGAGGCGACGTACATCTCTTGGAAGTCTGGGGACATGGCATCCACATCGATCAACCCCGTGATGTTTTCATGGTTCGCAAAGTGCCTGAGGAGCGTGATCTCCCGAAGGGTGCGTTTTGCAAGCTGGACTTTTTCAAACACGCGGGTGACCAGTTTGATGGCCACAGTCTCACCCGATATTTCATCTGCAGCCGACCTGCAGCCGACAATGTGAGGGGGATGATAGTACTCGAGTGGGCGCGACTCACACGACCACTCCGTACGCACCCGAGCCCATCTCTCGTACTAGTTTCCACCGCTTCTCAACGTGAAATGCCTTGCCAAAGGAGGACATGAATGTATGATATCCCCTATGGGGTCCCCACTACGTTTGGCTCCATCGACATCGACAATGGACTGAAATACCTTTTTTTCGTGTTGTGATGCTCGTTGAGCTGGTTTGAACGTCGACGAACACGGGATCGGCCGCGATCCATACTCTCTGAGGCAGCAGAGGCGATGGGCGACGAGGACTGCTCATCGCTGCTACTGTTGTTGGACGGGTTCGTCATGTTTCGGAAAGGAAGACGTTTGGCGGCGGCAGGATCCTTCGTTTATGACTTGCCGCTGATACGCCGCCGCGTATCATAAATGCACCCTGGCGGTACACTAGAGAGGGGGACCTGTAAGTGAAGCCTCTTGTGCGTAGGGGGAAATAAATGTCAGTGCAACAGGTTGATCAACTTTGAGTCCGTCGAGTTCGGTTGCCGGTTCTGTCCAGGATTGCTACCGAGATAACGGCCAGTGACATTTATGAACGACGGATATAAGTTATGCTAGTGCTACCCAACTTGCCTCCAGGCGACGGAAATAAATATTCATGCTGCAGCTAAAACAGAGTCGATTGGCGTCGATGGCATCGACGACGACGGTGTACCGTTATCCTCCCCGAAGATGTCCAAAAACCCAGCCACTCGAGCCTTGTTCCCAGCTTTCTTGATCACATACTCCCGTAAACCCGACTTCAGGCTTGGTTGTTTATCCACCAGCTCTCGAAGTTGTTCTTTTGGTAGCTGGAGGAGTGCCCCGAAACTCGCCGGCGCGATCACCTTTGCACACCGGATGAATCCTTCCCAGAGATGGGGATTTTGCCAAATCTTCTTCGTGATCAAACGGGAGAGCAATGTAGTTGAAACAAAAGGTACCAGCGACTTGTAGGTCGTCACAGCTTGGATGACCTACATCATACTTAGTACCAGTGTTGGTTGTTAAAGTAGTAACACACCGTTCGAAGAAACAGCACGGGCAAGACAGGTTCATCGACTATTTGTTGCATCACCACAGCAAGGATTTCTGAACGGAAGACATCCGTCATAGAGAAGCAGATACCAATTGCTGAGGAAATAGAAGGTCATACAAATATCAGGGCGGAGATTAACTCGGACGGAATACGCACCTTCAATAGCACTCTTGAGTCCAATCTCCTTCTCCGACTCATGAAGTAAAACCATAAGTTCTGCTGGTGTCAATAACTCGCTTTGCCGTACACGGGGTAAATTTGATGTGACGCTCCCAAATGTTTGTGGCGGAGTGGTGACAACGGAGCTAAATACAGAGCGGACCAGGTTCTTCGGTTCTTGCTGACCATTTAGTATTGAAACGATTCGAGGCAGGTACCGCAGAATATCCGCCTACAGCATTCGGAATACGAAACACGTCATGAGAATAACAAAGCGGATGGGCTCGTACCTTGTCCATCTCTGCGATGATCGGAATGAGGAACCGTGCGTCAAGGTCGCGTTCACTAATGAGACCCTTGACCAAAGCCACGAGCTGAGTGCTCGGCCTTCCATGTTCCGTGAAGATGGTCAGGACTCTAAGTGCAAGCGATTCAGACCCCGCGGGACAGGTTCGCATAAGCGTAAGTAGTTTGCCATTGCTCGAACCCAGAGATTTGATGAGGGCGGTAATCAGATCTTGGATCGCTTCTTGCACAGAAATGTCCATTTGACCATAAGCTGAAAATATTCTAAAAATGATATTGCAAGTACTGTGAGGATTACTCTAAAAAAATGACGTACTCGTCCAAGAATTCAGGAATTTTGACAGACAAAGCAAAGAGCAGCTCAACATGTTGAAGCACAAGATCTTTACCAGCCGGTAAATCAATCTCCTCAGACAGGTAGGGCGTCTGTATGAGTTCTTCAGACGGCAGCTGACCGTCCTCCATATTTTCATCCTCCTCACTTTCGTGTCCACTTATTGTTTTTGCGTCCTTGGGTGAACGCTTTTGCAAACGACGAAGTACTTGCAGAGCGAATTCACGTATCATGCTATCCATGGGCTCGACACCTGGCACCCATCGTTTTATGGTGTTGATCGCAGCACGACGTGTGACGGATTCTGTGCGGACGAACCAACGTGCAAATCAAGATGCAAGTGCCAGCGTGATGACATACCCGAATGTGTCGTTAGGTCCAACAAGGTGCGCAGCGCTTCTGCTCGTAATGGAGGACGCTCAAGCACAAATTCACGAAGACTTGTAAACCCTACATGCATTCTGTCAATAGCAGTCAGTATTGTCATTAGACATGCCAGAATATCAACAAGACAAACTTTTCGGGGTCGACGGAAAGGTCACGTAAGAGATCTAAGACGTCCGCCGGTATGGCGGGTAGGTCCAAAAGGAATTTTGCAAAGGCCCTGTCTTTGTTATCCGGTTTTCCGTCCGCCTTGTTTTCAAGAATGGTCTGATATGAAGAAACGATTTGGTTCAGCCAGCATTCATAGTTGGGTCGCTGGTTATCGAAGTCAGGGTCTGTTCGAGGTCATGGTTACAAACTCATACCCAGTTGGAACCATTTTCGATCCTTATTCGATCGTTGTACCATTCTTCGTTCATCCATATAGTAGCGAGTCGTAATCTGCATAAACGCGTCAGGGACACTCCTGCCTCAGCAATGGAGACTTGTACCTCGACGGGAAGTCTGCCATAATGTAATCGCAGAGTACCTGTCGTAGCTTGTCTTGTCGCGAAGAGAAATCAGCAAGTTGTTCTTCCTCCCCATCTGACATGCCCTTATTCCGTGGCACGTCAACGGCGGGTTCGGCAATACGTGTTAGCACACGAATAATAAGTAGTATCCACATATCTTCAGAAAGTGCGCCTGCGGATGATGCATGGGACACCTCCCGCATTTCTTCACCGCCCTCACATATACGGTCGACGACCCCCCGTAAGAGAGTGGCTCGCTCAACTTCCGTGAGGTCCTTTGGAGACGGTAGCTTGAAGTCGGTCAAGTCAAGACTAAGTGCGACGGGAAGTTCCGTGATCACTTCCTCTTCCTCTGCAACTCCCGCACCTCCGGAAAGCTATTGGAAAGTATTTGGCTTTGAAGGGCAATATCAGGGGAAAGAATATGCCCACCGCCGCGTTGAGCCGATCCGGCTCGTATTCCATCTCCTCTTCGTCAATGTCCATTTTCAGGGGATCGAGTGGCCCATCCTTGACAGTTGATTCTGAAGTTGACATAGTTTCATCTATGACACCATCTGGTAGCTGTGGAATTGTCCCAGGCGCATTCTCTGTACTTCGTCTATATACTTGGACGAGTTCGAGAAGAGTTGGCTCTGTAAACGCCTGCAAGTTAGCAACGATGAGATCGGTGACGAGCGCGATAGGGAGCGTAGTAAAGTCGAATGAAGCCAGAAACGCCGCTGAGTTTGCAGTAGAGTTGTCGACCTCGACTTTGAGACGCTTCGCGTCTGTAGGTTGGTCGGCGGCTGGGCCTATAGGAAGTGGTCGCTTTTTCATGGCTTCTGCCGCGGTGGCCGCTGTCGCGGCCATCCGCGCCTTTTCCTCTGCAGATGCCCTCTCCATCCGTGCGGCCTGTTGGGAGAGCGCCTCGTTAATCTGAGCACCAAACGCAGATCCATGAGGCCCTCTGGCCGACGTCATGTGTTTAGGAAATGAAGGGATGATCGTACTGAAAAACTGACCTGGAAATGTGTACGAGCAAGATCCGAATGCTTTTCTCGACGCTTTTGACAGCAGAAGCCGACAATCCTGTGAGTGCGGCAGGCGACCACGATGCTAGAGACGAGACGACCAGCTGTACCAACGCGGGACGTTGTTTGACCAAATTACTCCAACTGTTCAGGACAGCTGTGAGAACATCGACGTTTCTGTCGACGGCGTCAAGGGAGCTGTGGGTAAGAGTGTCAGCGGTAGGCTTACTGGCTGGTGTACAAGATGGTTATGACATTTTCCAATAGCTTCATGCCTTCCGCCTCGAGAGCTGCGGCAGATATGAAGGGGTGGTCAGCGGGCACGCTTGCGATGCTTGGGTCATTCTTGTTTTGAAGCTAACGAAACGGTCAGACCATGCAAGGCGCGTCACTTGAGGCATAGCTACCCTCGGGTCCGAGACACCTCGCGTCTGCACGAGGATGACGCGCTGCATGAACTTGATGGCGGAGAGTTTAACACCGTTGTTCACGGTGGGAGATGTAACCAAATCGAGGATGCGGGACTTGGACTGAGCGAGGATGTCCCATTGCTGGCGATGAGTGCGTTGTGTACATCTGTGCAAGAGTGAGAGGTGCGCGGTACACGCGACAGGGATACTTACAGGGAACGGAAGAGGAGAGGGTAAACGGCGGCGAGGGACTGAATGGCGACCTTTACGGTGCGCAGATTTGGGTCGTGCACGAGACCTGCGAGCGTTTCGACGGACTGGGACGCGACTGGTCAAGGAAGGGGAGTGAGATACAAATTTGGGTGCGGCTCAGAGTACAAAGACTGACGTTGGGTGCGAACGTCTTGTGAGAGGGTCGAGCGGGCGATAGCAAAGTGAAGGAGGTCGAGCACCCAACGCTTGAGAATGGAATCCCCCGCACTGGTCACGGTTTTGACGAGGGTCGTGCAGAGGATTGGAATCGGTGCTGGATGCGCCTCCAAAGACTCACGCAAGGCAGCAAGCAAATCCGCTTGTTCTTTCGAGTCCGCCGGCACCGCCAACGCTGCAGAGAGTGCTTGTAATGGGTCAATCGGATTCCCCGCCATCCACTTGTAGTGTCAAGGCCAGAGCACTGGTCGGAGTTCAAACTCCCCCCCCTTCCTAAACCCCATGGTACCTCCTCTCCTCCTCCTCGCTCACCCTCCCGCTCACCCTCCCCATAGGCTGCTCAGCACTCTCAAGGAATACAGACTTTACTTGAGGCGGAAAAGGATGCCGCAAGGATCGTACAGCAAGCACGCCAATGTACCACCTCCCACTCTGGATCCCATCCCATTTACTCATGCGTACGTCATAGATCGCGTCCAGAGATTAAAGGATGCCCGCTCCGAAGCTTCCAAAGAGATCGAAGAGTACAGGAAATCGAAAGAGGCCGACTTTATGGCTTTCGAGGCATCGGTACATCTCTCACACTCGCCGTGGTTCACGCTCTGATCATGCACGCTCGCAGCACGCCGGCGACACGACCAGTGCGCAAGCTGCCGTAGATAGAGAGACGGAAATAAAACTCCAAGCTACTACAGATACTTTTGAGACCAACAAGGATGCAGTGATTGCTAAGATCCTAGATCGAGTCGTACTCATCAAGCCAGAGCTCCACCGCAACCTCAAAAAATTGGGAGGTTCCGAAGCCCAGTGACGCTAGCAAGATTTCTTGTCAAACCATAGTGACTATACTACAAGCCCATACGTACTCATAATACCCTTGCTGCATCGGTTACACTCTAGTTGGCCTATAGCTACACGAATGAGTGGCGAGCCAATCATCAAGTCAAAGGCTTGTCAAGTCGACAGTGTTCCTCGAATCATATTGCACATATACACAGATCCAACACGAATTCTAGCTCGGTCTTGACACCGCAGATTCGTGAGCCAACCACTGCAATCCGACGGGCATGCCAGATGATGTCGAAGGGGCGGGCGGCTGAAGACTATCGCCTGTCGATTTGCTATTCGATGGTCGCTGGTGCTGGCGGGGTGGCATAAAGTGTTGCACAGGCAGTTGCCAACTACTGCTGGACTGTATACCGGATGGGGCCACAACCGCATCCGTAGAGCCAGGACGCGGCCATTCCAACAATCCACTATCCTTCAGAGACGGTAATGATGGAGGTGGTAGTACCGGAACTGGCAACTGCGACGTTGCATGTAATCGCGCATTCGAAACAACATGAAGTGCAGGATCAATATCAGCATCATTCACCATATTCCTAGCTTCCTTCTCGTGAGCATCGTATCCGGCCTGGATCTGAACCCTCATCTCAGGGTGAGAAGAGGATGGCAAGGAATGAAACAATGGATCATGCGGCATCCGGCTGTGGGCCATGTAATTCGGTGGTTGTACCACTGCCGAGGGGCTTAAATCAGACCCCGCCCGAGATACAGGGGATATAGATCCCCTTGGTATCGAAGATGAGTGGGCACGGGCCGTGCCGATGGGTAGTGGCGGCATTGGGGGCGGTGGAGCCACTGGCCCTCGCGTTTGCTGTCGGAAGCCCAGCTGACGTTGACACAGATCCTGCATGCGTACACCCCAGATCTCCTCAAAGTCACTAGACCAGTTTAACAGCACTGGACTCAGAGGTTCAGCAGAATATTTGAAGAGAGGCTATAACACAGATCAACTTTGCAGGTAATCCGGGAAAATAAATTAAAATACCCAAATAGCGACTCCCACTAGTGATCCTGCCGAGTCAGTATAGCTCAACCGTGACCAAAGTAAAACTTACAAAAAATGCTCAATTTTGCCTTCCTACCAAGTGCCTCTATAGTTTTGAGTATTCTCTGTTGTGCCCAGGTGGGATCAAGAGAATTCTCCAAGCGACACCGTTGCCTCCCCTATTAGCAGGCGGCCTTAAATTACTCAAGACATCAAACGGATAGTACCTACCAAGTTAAGTGCGAATATGCACGAACAATGAACAACATGCATGATAAAGAAGCACCATGCGCCCATATTTGATGAAGTATCATACTGCGCAACATGTACCCACAGATTGTCGTCAGTAAAGTGCATGTGTGGGGGAAGACCGTCTGCCCATGCCTAGCACAAGTGATCAGCAAACAGGCCAACAGTGGAACCGACAGCATACACTAATCCTCGCCTCCAGTTCTCGCAACTGATCGACGGGATATGATCCACTTCCATGATCTGCACGAGACGTTCAGAGAAATTTAGTGCTATAAGGAGGACACTTGCCATTTAAATCGTCCACGAACCTCTCTGCTTCCTCGTGTAACAACAGCATTCGTATGAGTTGACCAATCTCTGAACACATGCTATACGGAGGGCTCGGTCTTGTCATAAATTCTTGCAAAATATTAATCTTGAATCCCGAAAGGACTGAAATATACCATTACCTGGTATCGCAGTCAAGGGAGATATCTCGAAGCTGGTTTCATCAATGGGGAGGCGAAGGTTCATCTGGGAATCTGTTGCCAAGCGAGGTCGTCGATATAGCATCCAGCCAAAGCAGTCTGAGATGAGAATAAGCCAAAACACGCGGCGAGCGCACTCGCGCTCAATGCAAGCATCAATTAACTCGGGTGGTGGGTGTGGTGTAAGAACAGTGCTATCGGAATCGAAAATCCCGATTTTAGTTACAATCTCCAGTGCAAGTTCTTGCGAGACCAATGAATCACTCCCGGACAGGATAGGAAAAGAAAACGCACGATAGTGTTGTCCAACCCACAAGGACTTTCCCATTCTGTCATACAGCTGAAGTAACAAAAGCGCTTGCGCAGTAGCCAAACTATGCTCACAGACCAATTGATGGTTCTTGTCGAACATGAGTGATACGGCCTCTTGAGCGAACATTTCCCCCGCGTATCGACAGGGTGATGTTCGCAATCGAGGTTGTTTGGACAATGGAGCTGCAACTGCACACACAGCGAGAAGGAGGTGTTGAGGAACAGTACCGTGGCTTAGAGCGGTTAGAAAGGAGGGCTGGTGAATGATCATGCGCTGGGGTTGTCGATAGGCGAAGAAGACTGAAGACTGCCATTAGTTCTTGTGAGCATGTAGTCTGCATGAGAACGCACGATGAACAAGTTCTCGGGTAAGAGCTTGGTCGCGCTCCAGGGCTCGGTCATGCTGGGCCAACGGTGGGGCCAAGGATCGCGGTGGGGTGCCAGAGGGAGTGGCCACGTCGCCAATATTAGTTCTAAGACGTTTGGTACGTTGTAGATTACCCGCCCGATCGTCGTCTGAGGGCGGTGCAGAGACAGCGAGATCGTTAGCCGGAATGGAGATGGCGTTGAGGGGTGGTGAGCTGGTGGTTGTACCGTCAGGATGTGGAGGATAGGGCCCACTGCGAGCATCCGAAGAAGTTTCCGGCCTGTCCAAACTGACCGGCCTGGGAGCGGGGACAGATTTTCCCGAGGCATCCGTGTAGGTGCACTTCTTTGAAGCGAAATAGCTGGGGGGATGTCGGCGGCCACGACACAATATCAACGTACCGCTAGGACTTACCAATTGCTACAGGGTGCTTGGGGGGACGGAACACGTGTGAGAATGATTGAGAAAGGCATAGAATGGAGTAACACACCCGTTCCATCGCAGCGGCGCTTACTCTTGTGACACGCATCGCATGCCTTTCGGAAGGTGAAGAAATGTTCAAAGAGAAGTGAAGGATTAGAGATACCTTGGCGAGGCGCTTGCGTTTTGGACCCTTCATGAATGCGATATTTGGATCGGATCTGTCGAGGTCAGGTGGCTGATCAGGGGGATAGCGGGAGGCGTCGGGTATGGGTTGGTTTGGGGAGGTGAAGGTGATGGATGATGGCTGTGGACGGACATCTCGGGGAGAAGGAATCGAGTCCATTGGAAAGGAAGCGCGTCTGAGAGGACGGAGGGGGGGGATTGGGGAGAGGGAGAGGGAGAGGGAGAGGGAAAGGGAGAGAGAGAAAGAGGAGGTGGATGAGTGAGGGGAAGATGTTAAAAGGAGCAAGGATGGAAAGGGCCGTCTAAATCTAGTACCGAGCAGCTTCACGTTATCGAGGGAAGGTAAAAAGGACGGTGAAATTAAAAAGATGGAACTCGGTCGTGGTGGGTATACTGTCCTACTGATATTCTAGGCTATCGTGAACGCTGTCTCGGATGACGAGCGCGCTACGGAGTAGCGTCACCGCGGCAAGCAAGAACTCAGTGGCCTCCAGTCGCCTCGAATTTCCTCTTTGGTCAGATTTGTCTCTGCGCAGATCACCCAGCCCTAGCCCGGCCGTCTCCGGTCATTTTTCGTCTCCTGTCGTCGGGCCGGCGGCTTTCGTTCAGGTGCCGAGGTGTCATGTTCACCGATCAATTCGAAAAGAATACGACAAAAATTATATACATGTTTGTACACGTACATTTCTCAACACCAAATTCAGGGACCTATTGCGAACGGACTTGGTATTTCCGGCCTGTTTCAAACCAGCGTGACGCCACTCTGGACTAGCAGTGCAAGCGCCACATCAAATGAGGTATCCCTCCCCCCCCGAACGTGTTTCGTTCAGTCGGCAATTGTTCTGCGAGTGATAAGTTCATTCAACAAGACCATTTCGTTTGAAAATGTTTTTTTGGCTAGAAGGAGCGGCTATCTTCCGTCGACATTTTAGACTCGTTTCTGATGGGAAATTTCTGGGTGGGATTGAGCGTTTGCTCCACTTTATTCACACCTGTCACAATGCAATCTAACGTGCAGCTGAATGTAAGCGCTTGACCTCATTCAAGGAGGCAAGCGATCCCCATAGATGTTCCGAGATGACAGTTCGCAAGTATTCCCCACAGAACTTCATCAGTGGCGTTGCTTGAGGATGTTGATCAATGACCATGACTCCCGATGATGATCTTCGAGTTCAGGAGTGTCGCCTGTCAAGCCCGGAAAAGCTTCAGCCTACCAAACGGAGGTTCTATTAAACCGGTTCCTATTGCCTGCGGGCGTAAACGCGGTACTAATACTCGGCATCTTTCACCTGACAGTATTCACATCACTTTCTTTGCCGACGGCAAGCCGCAATGCCGCCACATTCTGTTTCTACCGCCGGCGCGGCGAGTTTTGTCCGTTCAATCTGGAATTTTGTGCTATGCGGGGAACATGATTGCATTGACAATTTACATTACTAAGATATTTAGTCAAATAGACCAAAGCCCATATCGTCGTCTGATTCCTCCTATATGCCCCTGTCAACTTGCTATCCCTATATTTCAAAGAAAATTCACTGACTTTCTCTTCTTTTTTCTCCTCCTTCTCTTCTGTTGCAGTGGCGGGTGCAGCAGCACCTCCCCCACTAGAGGCTGCAGGCCCAGCGGCAGCGGCAGCAACTCCACCACCAGAAGGAACCTGTTATGCCACGTCATCAACTATCATTTCATTAAATATGGCACATAAACATACCGACGAGAGCTTGGCGGATCCCTCAGCAATCAGCTGTGATCTCAGTTCAGTCTCAAACTATCACGCCCGAGGTTGGATCCAAACGTACAGTGTTGATGTCTTTGCCTTCAAGCTCGGAGATGAGCTTCTCAAGGCGTTCTTCATCGGCTTCAATGGCCACTGCACTGAGGACCCTCTTGACATCGTCAGCAGAGGGGGAGGTGTTGCCACCGATCACAAGGAGGAGGTATGCTGCGATATGACGCATCTACGCACATCTTTGAACTGGGTTTTTCCCGCACACCGAGAAATACCTACTTTCGTTGGTGACTAGTCTTGGATGTATCGACGAGACTACGGGCAGCCACAAATCACTGAGTGACATGAGCTCGTTGCACCACTACTATCCAATTCAAGGCGCACCTTTTAATCCTCGAGGGAAGACCTGTGGATTCTAACCGACGATGATGGTTATGGGTGGCGCTTTGCATGCTCATATCTGCCGATGTACTGTATAGTTTTATGTGACCAAGGTTCAGCCACAACTTCTAAATTCATTCTCCGCTTCACATACGGCCTCATCGTCATCCTCGACAGCCTCAAGATTACCAACGACACGCCATGGTATGCTCCGTTTAAATTACATCGCGTTGGAATATCCACAATGTATCCAGGCGGATTCAGCTGTTACAGATCCTACCCTCGCCGCAGAGCTCAAGAAGAAGAGAACTTTCCGCACGTTCTCCTACCGCGGTGTCGAGCTTGACAAGCTCCTCGACATGAGCAACGAAGATGTGCGTATCTTTGTCGACAATAAATTGATTCCTCTGATGTCCATTTCATTCTGCTAGTTCATCGATGTATGTAGCTTAAATCCCTCCGCTATCTCATCGCTTAAATGCCATAGCTCGTTCACGCACGCGCCCGTCGCAAGTTCAACCGTGGCCTCAAGCGACGCCCAATGGGTCTAATTAAAAAGCTGCGCAAAGCCAAGAAGGAAGCACCCCCGAACGAGAAACCTGCAGTCGTCAAAACTCACCTCCGAGACATGATCATCGTCCCCGAAATGATCGGCAGTGTAGTCGGTATCTACAATGGCAAGGTATGTCGGCGCCTTGCATCGCTGTATGTTTTGTTGTAGCTCACATTGTCAACGTAGGTTTTCAACTCGGTCGAGATCAAGCCCGAAATGACGGGTCACTACCTCGCCGAGTTTTCGTGCTCGTACCGACCAGTAAAGCATGGTCGTCCTGGTGTATGTGTTTCATGATGGTCCTCCGGTGTCTTTATTAACGTCACCACTCAGATTGGTGCCACACACTCATCTCGATTCATTCCTCTCAAGTAGAGGACCCTTGACGCGTTTTGTGTACTGCATTTATTGCTTTAAAATTGTATGGGACACGCATATGAATTAAGCTCAATTGTCTCGCATACTCTCTCGTCCAGGCGGGTTAATCCATTCAAAAGGAGTACATTTGAATGCACGGGTATAATAAGTATACTGCGAAGATAGTCGTCCATGTCATACTGTTAAGTGGAGACGTACGGTAAACTACAGATAATGCAAGATCAAAAGGGGATGCAGAAAAAGTGGGTAAAAGGGCAAAAAACAAACGAGGGTTGACGAAACAATTGGATGGGAAGCAGATCATGCAGTAATGAATGGAAGGGAAAACGCATCTGATTTTTGCATCACGTACGCTGACGAACCATTGTTGCCTGATAGCCATTCGGTGGGATCGTTTGTGCAAGTTCACCACTGGTTCGTGGTGGCGCATATGAAGACGGTCGTCCACTGGGTGAGGGTGTCGAAGAGCCAGTTGCCGATCGTTGTGGAGCGGTCCAATCCATATCCTGTAGATGCCGGGCTTGTGACGATTGGATCATCACGGCTCCTTGTGAGAGCGACGTTGGGTGAACGGGCGATGAGTATGGCATTGGTACATTAACAAGGCCGGGATGAGAGTAGGGTGACTGCTGGCGACCATTTCGCAGCTGAGGCTCACTTGGGGTCGAATTTAGCGTAGGTCGTTCGGGAGCAGGAATCGGCCTGGGTGGGTTAACTGGGTTTGGAGAGCCGGGGAACGCCGACGCTGGCATTCTTCCACCTGCTTTTAGTCGCATGTACGTATCGCATTTCTTCAGGAACTCCTTGCTGGGAAGTTCTAAAGAGCTCGAGAAGTAATCCTGGTCATGGAGTATGGGCAGAAACTCCTCGGGGACAGCGTAGAACTCGTCTTGATTTTCCAACAGGGAAGTTACCACTTTGATCGCTCCGAAGCTCTCGTCGCGAACCGCATCCCGACCTCGTGAGTACAGAATACTTGGACAAATGACAGTTGCAAGATTTGGTAGGTCCATTTTGCTTCCCGTTGACTCATCCATGTGAGCAAATGAGGCGACCCATTTCAGGAATACGAAGAGCACTTCCATCGTATCACGATGGCTCTTGGGAAGTAGGAGCGAAACCATGTGGAGACAGCGCCGCCGCTCCGACTCTACAGAAAGTGCTTTACCAGATGGGTTAGTAAGTCAAGCCGTCATGACCATGACGCATTCACTTACTTTGCGATGCAATGAGCAAACGGTGCAACTTAAACGTCATCAGGGGCTCGGGAAGTTCGCGCAAGAATTTCTTGAGAAGGGCCGCCAGTTGCACTGGATTATCTTGCGTGAGGTCAACTGATGATGGATCGTGGTCAATGGCCTCGGTTAAATCCTTGAGACGTCGGATGTTTCCATTACGACGAAAGATGCCCTCCACTGACATGTCTGCAGCCACAGATCAGTGAATGGCGCACTCCTAATATGAGAGCATACACACCCATCTGTCGCATAGCACAGACAACATCGTCAATGAAGCTCGGTACTCTCAACGTTGCGCGTGTAGCCCCATGCAGGGAATCTGAGCCCTCCTTTTCTACCAATAGTTCTAGCGGAACACCGAAAACGCCTGGGAAATGTGTCAATAGAGCTCCAGCGTAAAGTGAAAATGCATATACCCTTTTTTTTGACGCTCTTCTTGTCCCCTGCTTTAAATAGCTTATTCCAAAAGCCGGCCTTTTTCGTTTCCACAAGTTCCAGAAGCTCATCTAGTTCGATTTGATCCTTCAGAGGTGATCGTTGCAAAACGAGGAGGGCACAATGTTTAACGATCGCAAGTTCGAGAGCGCTGAGTTCGGCAATGTGGGGTATCGTACTCTGGCGCGGTAACGAGCGTTGTTGCTCGCGAGCTTGAGCCACCTCCATTAGCTGAGGAATATCAGCAAGCGTGATACCATCGTCCGGGATGTGAAGAGGTGTTTCCTCAAGGCCACCTGCGGGGGAGTTAGGTGCGGATTCATCTATGATCTTCACTTCGGTATTATTCCGAATCAAAGGGGGTCGCCCCAGCTGTTGGAAACTAGTGTCCAACGTACTTGGGGGCCACAACTGAGCACGGGATGGAGGAAGTGACGAGTTAGATCCGGGGTGAGAGGGTTGGCGACCTGGTATAAGGTTAGCAGGGGGTCCTCGCTGAGGCTGTGGCGATTTGATTTCTTGTTGCGAACGTTGCGTGTTAATAAGCTCCGAAGGGTGAACTGTCCTGCCAGCAGGGCTCTCCACGACCGTTGATCTCCGAGGTAATCTCGCTGTAGCAGATAGTTTGCGATCCAAGTGAACCGATTTCATCCGCATGATATCACCAGAGTTGCGATATGGATCTTGATCCCCACCTTTGGGGTTGGAAGCAATTGAGCTAGCTAATTGCGGTAGTTTGAGAGGGAATTGAGTGTGAACTACCCCAGAAACATACCTGGCGAAAGTGGGACGACACCCTGTTGCTTGAGAACGAGGTATAGACGACGAAGAGCGATGTTGAGCAAGAAGGCGTACTGTTCCAGACGAGATACTGCTTGGAACCCGCCTCGGCAATTGGCATGAGCGTGGTCAGTGCAGAATATCATAGATGGTACATCGCCAAACGATGGTGTTTCCTTGACAGATTCCATGTCATATACGAACACGCTGACATTGGCAGGGGGTCTGCGGACAACCAG
This sequence comes from Austroboletus festivus, assembly GCA_038088875.1. NCBI lineage: Eukaryota > Fungi > Basidiomycota > Agaricomycetes > Boletales > Boletaceae > Austroboletus > Austroboletus festivus. Next base: position 18,822 of record JBBPJU010000237.1, read on the forward strand.
AGGCTTGGAAGGATCCTTGTCGGCTTTATCTTTTTCCTTGTCCTCCGTAGCTTTCGGGGGCGAGGGTTCCTTTGGTAACAAAACTGCGGCAGCTTTGCCGCAGCCATTACACTGCAAGCAGTGTGAGTGCCATCGTTGATATGTCCCCAAACGGACACAATCCTCCTCAACTGCCTGAGTGCACCTGACACATCGATCTGAGGGCGGATTGCTGAGGGAGAGTTTCGAGGGCGATGTGGCCGAGAATGGAGATTCACCAGCTAATTCAGGGGCCAGACTCCTGAAGCCGTATGTGACTCCTTGGGTGCCAAGATTGGCACCATTGGTTTGTCCCACTACTTCGCCAGGACCGTTTTTGATGATGCGGCGCGCAGTTGGGTCCCCACTCTGCACCGCAAGGAGATGCAATTTATCCAAGAAAGACGGCATCGCTTCCCTGACGCATTGTTCCCTCTCCAGTTTAAGCGCACCCGTCAAAGCGATGCGGATGAGGATCTTGAGGTAATGAGCAATGCCCGTCACGAGGGCTAATAACTCTTGCGTCATGCCTATCCGACGAGATCCTGTTTCTTGCGTGCGAGACAGGAGCGTGAAGAGATCGACCGTTTTTCGACAGAGCATGCGGGCTTCCCGGACATGGGACATTCCTACAGCGTAACGTAAGGAACATGACTATTGACATGAGGCCAAGACTTGCCTTTGAGGTTAAGCCTTGCACAGTGGTATTCGAGATCGTCAATAGTGCCGAAAAGAACCTCCACATGAAGAATGAATTTCTCCGCCATCCTGATGGCATCAAGATACTGCCCGTTACTGACCTGCCGCAGCATATCGGATATGCAGGCAGCGCTGGATTCTTCGAAAGCAGAAAGAACGCTAAGAAAGTAAAGCAACATAAATACTGCAAGGACACGAGAATCGAGAACACTCACGTCCAGATTCGGTACACCAACTGCTCCATCCTTACCTGCTTTTCCTTGAGGGAGACGGGTGTTTCGCGCTTCTCCTCCTCGATATATGAGGGCTCTAGCTCCGACCCATCACTTATAGAACCGGTTGACCTCCGCGATACTACTTTTACATTCCAGAACTAGATGGTTGGATAAACGACGGACCAAGATGAAAAAGCCCATGGCGTACTTTGTTGATCATGTAGCACTCTGGATGCCAACACTCGTCTCTCATATTGCGGTTGATCTCGACGAACTGCTTTAAGATCGCGCTGCTGCAACCGGCGCACTTTGTGGCAAAACGTGTCGAGTAATGAAAGTGGCAGTAGACATCACCATCATGTTCGTAGTAAGAATCCTGAGGGCCGAAGAGGGTCGGACATAAGGAGCAAGTGAAGTGTTCCACATGGTACTTCTTGTCTGGCCCAAATTTAGCGAAAGGAGGGAGAATCCAGCGAGAGAGATGGACTGACTGCAAGCCGTGATGTAGCTGCCACGTAAGGCGAGACCACACTTGGCACAAATGAGATTGAGTCGACGGAAATAATCCCTTTCGCAAAGAGGCTGCTGCTTGCTATCTGGACCATCTATAGGGAAGAACTTTGCGGCGACGACATCACCACAGTCCTGAGAGGTGAATGAGGCATGAGATGGGACGTGTTGAGCAGGATGCATACCAAACACTTGAAACAGTTTAGATGGAAGACAGTGCCGAGAGCACGGACGAATGCACCTTGCATGGCAAGCCCACAAGCTGAGCAGGGGCTGTAGGAGGGTAGATAAGAGGACGAGAGGGAAAAAAAAATAAAAGACCTACGAGGAAGAGAGGTTGGCAGAAGTGGCCGAGGAAGTGGAGGTCAGGGGACCCCCTTTGTTTGGGGAACTGGATCCGGAGGAAGTAGAGCGAGCAGAGACATCTGAGGTAGCGCTATTACGACGTGGCCTATCAGAGGGATGGTCGGATGTTGGAGTGCGGGCAGAATGATGGGACGGGCTGTTCGGTGTTGTTGGACGACTAGCGGAGAGGAAGGTGGGGGTGGGAGCTGGAAGAAGAGGGGGATCACGTGTGGTGTGGTTGAGGTCGTCGCTGTATGCATGAGGGGGGAGATCCTGCCTGGGGGAGAGGTTGTGTCGGGAGAGGTCGTGGGTGGAGGAAAGAGTGGAGGCCCTAGTCGGAAAATGTGGGCGATCGGGAAGACGGGAAGGACTGGACGGGGGAGCGGAAAAGGGACCTGGCGGGGATGAGGGGGAGAGGCGGTCATTGCGGAGACGAGCAGCCTCAGCATCAGAGGCCATGGCAGACGAGGCTCATGCGACGTTCCACTACGGAGCACACACTCGAGCTCACACACTCGAGCTCAGCTGGCGTGACAACAGCAACACCCCCCCACAATATTATAAATTATAATAATAAATTAACCCTCCTCTTATTTAATACTCCGACACTCCGACGGCACATTTACTGTCGTCTTCCCCTCGGCAACCCCTGTCCCGCCGAACGCGTTCGTCCTCGCCCGCCGATCGAGCCGCGTATAAATAATCCACCGACATGCACTTCCTCCCTAGCTCACAATGCATCCTTACCAACACGTCTTTCTTCACCGTGGTCCATCCCGCATCTTTTGGTTCCTTCTCGGCGCTGGTGCCGCGACCTGGTGGCATCACTGCTCCCTCATGCGCGACCATCGCGCTCAATACTTTCCCTGTGTGATGCATCACCGTCGCGTGCAGGACAGCACTACCGACGTACCTTCCCAGCAGGTGTCAGCCATCTCTGGGTGGCAGCAACAACGCGATTGGGAGCAGGACAGAGAACGATTGAGGCATCTCCAAAAACGTGCCGCAGAAACGGTCCGTACGGTTCCTCTGTCCACTCTCTGTCCAGACTGAACACCCTCCTAGGCCGTTGATCTTTCAGAGTCTACGCTCGACTCTATAGTCGCGGGTGCAGAGTCCCTCAAAGCCGTACGCACACGTCTCTTCGTCTCACCTGCTCATGTTGATCCACATGCAGAAACTCGGCGAGCTTCGTGCAGAACGCGAGCGTCTCGAGGCCGAAAAAAAAAGCGTCACCCCGGCTGCTTAAACAGCTGCATTGCCCCGATTATCCGTAAACGACACTCTCACCTCACCTCTAATTGGATCCTATCTCTGTAGCTACTTATCACCTATTATAGATAGTTCCAATCACATTTGTATGTACATCACTCGTCGTTCAGACCACTTTCGAGCTTGTGCTATCGAGCTCATTGGCCTTAAACCGTGCCTTCCTCTGATGGCGTAGGACAAACGTAATCTGGTCTCCGCGGGTCCAGCTTGCCTTGTTCCTCCGCTGCAGATTATCCATACATGAGTGCCAGCTCAACGGCGCATAGATCCATCCGACTCACGCGTTGCATGCCAGAAATAGACAATAAGACCGACGATAACCACCCCAAACGCAGGGAAATAGAGCCAGAATGGGGTGTAGTGCTGCACCATGTTTGAGTAAACGAACGATTGACACCAAGAGTGACTTACGAATAAGAATAAACCTGGGGATCAGGGTCAACAACACACCCAGTAAAACCTTATGCAGCACTACGTACCAAACAAGAGACCATAAAAGTCACTTGTGAGTAGACTGATATTGTAAAACGGCGACGAAGCAGAGCGGTAAAGCATAGGGGCAGTCGTGTACAATATAAACATGGCTAGGGAAACCAAGTCAATGGGTTGCCCATGACAAGCAGAACGCTTACCGGTCGTATATGCAATCAATAATCCGACTAGGACGGGTCAACTACGTAGGGGAACAATCCAGAGGGTGCCGTTGGACTTACTGGTCGCACCATTCCAAGAAGCATGCGTCATATCGATGTGTTCTAGCGCAGATGCTTGGATGCCATTAACTAATGTTCCCCACATGCCCATCTGGCCAACGACCTGCGATCGAAGGATCAGGTTTGATTAAACAACGCAAATAATCACCAGCCTCACCTCGTAAAGAGGCCTCCTCCTAACGAAAAACTCTTCAGTTGCATTGGCTAAGAGATGGTGCTCAGCAACATACAACGCAACACAGACCACAATACCCACTGAAACCATACAAAGTCGCACCGATGATCATGAAAGCATCACCCTTGCCTTTGCTCAAGGCCGGATAGTTTTTGTCCGTGAGCATGTCAGATGCAACGAGCATCCCAAGCCCACCAACACACACCAGGATGCCCTATGTCAAAAGTTTCTATCGACAGTAAGAATATGAGACAATTGTGTCACTAACCAGCACTTGCGTCCAGTGGTACTTTGTGCGCATGTATACCCAACAGAAGAATAAACATACGGGTATAGCCCAACTATGAAGAGAGATTCAGTGTCCAATTCTCGGCAAGTAAACGTCAAAAGGCTTACGCGTCCAGTAGCATGCATGACAATAGGTCGGTATATTCATATGCCTAAGCAGTCCGTGAGTACGAGCGAACGCGTGATTCGACTTATGTATCATACTTTAACGACAAGAAAATTTCCCTCCACGTCGCAACAGGCAAGGATAAAATCTGCGAGGATTATCAGATCGATAAAGCAGGCCTCTTGGCACGTACATTTCCATCCGTCGCGGAAGACCATCCGTCCCCATCCTCGTAAGCCATCTATTAGACTGATAAGACATTTCTGCTGGCGTGGATTGAGTAACGTACATTGATACATGGTATACGGGGTATAGACCATGAACAGCGAGAAATATCTGGCGATTAAAGAGCTTAATATTCAAACCCCTGCAGGGCACGACTAGATACCTACAAAAACCATGTCTGTGTACTGGGTAGCGACCAATTACGGTTCACTAGCTCAGTGGTCGTGACGTTAGTCACTGTTATGCAGAGCGACACCACTTGGCCGGCGACGAACGAGAAAATGAACCGCTTTGTCCAGAGGCTCTTCCAACGAGCCCAGACACTATGCGTGAAAGCATAGCAGGACGAATAGTCTATCGGGGGCCTAACGAAGGTGTGTGATTGACCGTCTTCACCTGGGGAGTGTCGAACGGAGGATTCCACATCATCTGCGACATCTCGTTTGCTGTCCATGGATCGCTGAGACATGAAGATGGGATTAGGACCGCCTCTCGCGACGGAACTTATCAGAAGGCCTGTGTGAGAACAAACTGGGCGATGGGAACGGAACTCAAGCAAATGCATGTGGTGTTGGGTTGGTACATGTCATTTCCAGGAACAGGGCAGTCCGGCTGAAAATGTTCCGCGAGGGGGTACTTGACAGTGCCTCTAACGACACGTTCTCACCGACGACAGTTGCAGAATTTAAACAATGAATCATAGGAACGCTTGCATGACAGTCCAACAAGCAAATATCTACGGTGCTATTAAGTCCTCTCCTGGAAGAATCGCTGCCAACACGGCACTGAGTTAGCTCACTCGTCCCATTGACCAGTCAAGCAAGCCTGTCTTACCTTTAGATGTTTGAGCTGCCACGTACACGTAAGGACAAGGACCACGATCTGCAGCAAGCTGTACCAGACCGCTTTGGAATTAGTTGCCTCACTTAGATCGCGAAAGTCTGATTCTCTCTCTCGCTGGTATTGCTGTTCGCGTCGGATGTCCTCTAGCTTTTGGTTCAGATCGCGGACCTTGCTTGCTAGTTCCGAGACATGACTGCGGTCGTGCTCGACGTTGGCCTTGGTATTACCTACGATGATGTCCAAATAAAGTTTAATGTGTGTGCTCGACCACCACGACGTATAGTTTGTTGATAAACATATTTGATGGTCACCAGACTCGTGCGAGGTAAAGGTGAAGCGACTGTCGGGCGGTCCACGGGTTTGGACGACAGAGTGACCGGTTTCCATCTCCTATAGAGAGTGGTAAGGAACACGAATGCGTCCATACACCGCACGTACCTCCACCTCGACGATAATGCCAAGCTCCGGTTCTAAAACATAGCTTTGTGCCTTTTCCTGCCATTCTAGCGCACGGTAATGACCTGGGAGATAGTAGTCAGCAAACATGTCTTCGCAGGTAGTTGTTGGAACACATGCCCTCAACGACGGTGTCAGACGGAAGCTCCTCGATGAAACACCGCTTCTCATTAGCATCGAGGTAGAAATGAAGTGCATTTGCAAACGTCAGAAAGAATGTCAAGGGTAGCAAGAAGATCGCAGGGCGAAACACGAACATCCTGGACGTATTGCAAGGACGAAATATGTTGTGGTCACGTGTACGCCGATCTTTTTTCTGCTCACACCATGGCGCCTCGAATACAGCCTTCGCTCATCAAAAACAAGGTAAAGCGGCAGCAAGTTGCCGCCAAACAGAAAAAAGCGAAAAACAAAGACAAGCTTCAAAAACGACTGGCTCGAGCTAAGGAAGAGGCCAACGATCCAGCTGCCAAGAAAGTAAGTGCGATCGTGTTTGACATCAGCTGTCTTCATATCCGTGACAGAAAAGATTGGCGGAAAATATTCCGCGCACGCTAGACAACTCTCGCGAACACAACCCCGCAACTCTACCCTCGTCGAAAGGACCCGATGACAACGAATTTAACAGCGATGTTGCATCAGACCCATTCTCGCGCTACTTCAACTTTGAAGAGGATCTGACTCTGCCGCCCAAAGTACTCATCACGACCTCACCAAAAGCTTCAAAGTTGACGTACGATTTTTGTGACGAACTGATTGGCGTATTTCCTGGAGCGGAGTATATCCGCAGGAAGAAGGGGAAGGGATTCGAGATCGGCCGCATAGCCGGGTGGGCGGCCGCACGAGGTTACAAACACCTGCTCGTCGTCAATGAAGATATGAAAAAGCCTAGTGTGCCGTCCTGCGCTCACTGTCCTACATCCTCTGACGAACATTCAGATGCCATCACACTCGTCTACCTCCCGAACGGACCCGTCGCTTATTTCAAGCTCACTTCAGTAGAACTCACGAAGCAAATATATGTAGGTCGTTTCCGGAGTATCCTTGCAAAATGCTAACTCGTACGAGGGACACGCACGAGCAACACCACATAATCCTGAACTTGTTTTAAACAATTTTTCGACCAGTCTTGGACATGCCATTGGACGAATGTTTCAAACACTATTCCCACCTTTGCCCGAGTTCCAAGGTCGCCAGGTGGTAACTTTGCACAACCAGCGCGACTTCTTGTTCTTCCGAAGACATAGGTAATCCATGCTAATTTATAATAATATATTGATCTGATAATCGAGTCGAGATATGCGTTCCGATCTCCGGAGAAGGTTGCCCTACAGGAGATAGGTCCTCGCTTTACGTTAAAATTGAGATGGGTCAAAAAGGGACTACCAGCCATCCTGAACTTTGGAGCTGCTCCTCAACCCTTGGAAATCTCAGTGGGCACCACGGAGGTCGAAGTTGCCGCCCGTGAAATGCTTTCAGAAGGTGTTGGAAATGACAGGGAAGTGGAGCAGGGTGCATTGCAAGCCCGAAATCCACCTAAAGATAATGACTTCCTATGGCAATGGAAGGTATGTGATTTTTATTGCACTTGGACTGGTGTTGACGTCTCTGGTAAAGCCCGAGCTGGAAACTACCAGACGGACATTTTTCCTGTAAATACTGTAGTAACCCCTTGTTCCAATGCCGATGACTGAGAATTCGTAGTGTGACTTGGCGTGAGAGCTATAGTATTGCCAACTTTGCTTAGTACAAGCATCGATGTCTTCGGAGGCCCCCTTACCTTCACCGCAGCGAAGTGTGAAGCCAAAGGATTACTACGCCAAGTTTACTGTGCGTCGGTCAGTTTTTCATGATCCTACTTGACACTGACGTGGATTCCAGGCTCGAAAAACGTACACGGAATACACTGAGTGTGTCTTCACGATATTTCCCAAGCACAGCAGCATTGAGGGTCATTGATTCAAATAGTCCATGTGAGGACGCGTCAAAGGCCTCTCTCGCCTGTATGGACCAGAATGGCTACAATCGGGACAAGTGCATGGAATACTTTCGGGCTTACAAAGATTGTAAGCGAGCATGGGTACGCATCGCATCTACGTTGTCAATCCAAAGCTGTGCTAAGTCGGTATAACCATCAGATTGACCAAAGACGGGCAGACCGACAGCGAGGCCGTCGGACGCCGACATGAGAACTGCACGGCCCCGTAAGCCATGGTCTTTGCTTATCTATTTCTACGGTGACGGTTTTAAGACGTCTGCTGAGTTTCAAGCGGTGAGCCTACTCCTGAAATAAATCCATTCAGAGCCCACTGCATACTTTACACGAGGTCCGCAAAATGTCACAGTATTCGTTCTTGGATGGCTGACCATGTATGTAGCTTACTTTTGCTGCGTGAGCGGTGACCTCTGAATCGAATGATATCTGTGCTATTTCTCCACTTGCCCAAGTCTGAAACTTCTAAGTTAGATGTTTACTTAAGCCTAAGGATTGAGTTTCTCAAGGTTTTCCAATATGCCTGCCTGAAAGGCGTGCTCCTCCTGTGAGGGGTAATGAGAGCAAAAACTAATGGGACTACGATGACTACATACATACAAAAAGCAAGACATAGTTATCGTAAGCATGGGACAGGTGTGCCTACTCGGGAAGGGGGGGAGGTGCATCTGGCTGCGGGGCAAAAATGATGTTAAGAGGAGGCGTTGTCTGACTGTCCTCGTTAAGGATAGTCGCAATAATAGAACGACCAGCGAATGAGCGTCCTGCTAGAGACTTGAGAGCGGCTTGGGCACTTGACGCTTCAACAAACTTGACGTACACCCTTCCAACACCTGCAGCATCGTCAGAGCGCTGCACATCCATAATCGACTGCTGGACAGGTTCCCCGGCACCCCACTTGGATTTTTCCTTTTTGAGAGGTCGAGGAATACGGAGATCCTCAACTGGTCCATATCTAGAACATTCTTCTTTAACGTCTTCATAGATATCGCCATATTCCTGGTCTTCAACGAGGTCCTCCGAAGTGACCATGTTCAACATGAGTAGAATCCGCGCATCTGTAGTGTTATTCTCGCCTGCTGGCATGATTGGTCGAGGAATTTCTGGGAATTGATCATAGGGTAAATTAGGCACCCCAGGCTTCGCACCAACGGAGGCCCTTTGAACGACTAAGTAACGGTCTCCAAGTTCCATGCCATTTAAGCTTTGAATAGCGACGTCAGTAACAGAGGCATCGACATATTCGAAGAACGCAAATCCCTGCAAAAAATTGTCAGACATTGTCAGGGTCAGAAATAAAAAGCCGACCTTCGAAAGTCCGTTACCGTTTTCTCGGACCAAGTTGAAGGCTTTAAGCTCTCCGAAACTTTTCAACAGTTCTTGCACCTGCTCCTCATTTAAGTAAGCCGGGAGTCCGCCGACAAACACTTTGTTGATTGAATCTGGTACGTTTGTGGACACGACTCCCGGAACGTGAACGCTGGATGAACTTATTTCAACACCACCATAGTCTTTGGGTCGACGAATTTTCAAAGGACCGTTTATGAAGATAATACCATCGAACGCCATGGCTGCGGTAGCATCCTCTGCACTACGGAACTAGAAATACGGTCAGGGTGGAATGGATCAAGACACAAAGCTACACATACCTCAATAAAGGCGTAGTTTTTCTCATAATTACATTGGACAGCAAGGACGGGATTACCGGGTCCGCCAGTACCTATACCCATCTCAATCATCTTAGAGTTGAAGAAATCAGCCAAGTTCTGCTCATTGACATCCGAAGTGATGCTGCCAATATATAGCCGGCGGGACTGCCTGGACAAATTGGGGTTACTGCCAATTCCCATTCCAAAAGTCTGAACAGGGATAGGGGGAGGAAGACCAGCGATACCAAGGATGGGTGGAACCTGGGTGCGATTGGCACCTGGCAAGTTGAAAAGCCCTGCATGTCAAGGTTGTAAAAATAGGATCCAAATGCGCCGAATACAAACACTCACCTGTCTGTTTTGCCTGCATGGCTGAGTACTGTTCATATCCAGGAGCATGAACATCCCATCCTGATGCTTTTCGTTTTCGTTGAGATAACGGGACGGCACCTTCGGGTGTTGGGGACCTTCTTTCGGGAGTTCCTAGTCCATCTTTTCCCTTCGTCCGACCACCGCGGCGATGAGGTGATCCACCCTCTTCCGCACGGCCTCGACGGTGACCGTGGTCATCTTCGCGTCTGTGATCGCGGCGTCGATCTTCGTCGTGGGGGCGCTTATACTCGTCGAAATCCCTCGTGCGACCACCATGGTCACGGGGAGTTCCGCGCCTATCATCTCGGCGGTAACGGTCTCTGTCTCTTTCCCGATCCCTGTGGCCATCCCTGTCCCGATCCCTGTAGTCACGGTCTCTGTGGTGGCCATCGTCGTGCCTCCTACGTTCGCGGTCCTCACGATATCCACGGTCTGTGCGGTCTAAGAAGGAAAAGCGGTTGCGTGAGTAATCTGTGTTGCTGCTCAAGACAGCAGATTGACGGTGCGAGCGACATCCACGGGAACGGCTAGCTGACAGAGAAAAAAAAAGAATCATAGTGCATAGATGCTATGATGCACCATGAGCTCATTGTCGGCAAAGTGAAAAATAAAAAGCGAGCAAACGCGAGGAGAAAGCCAAGTACCTCTCTCGCCTCTCATGAGTACGGATTGGCTTTTTATGGCTACCTGTAAAAACCGCTGGATGGAGCTGTACAACCTATTCACTTACCGCCTGAATCTGCCATTTGTGTATGTGCTTTTACTGGAGGGTTGCTGAGAATGTGGTTGGTGTTGTCAACTGCAAAAGCTCGGCGCGTAAGTTGCTGAAGTTGCTGACGTCAGCATTGAGACCCCGTGCAGCGTGGTCGACATCAATGACCGCAGTACAGCTTCTTGTGCTCACGCCGACCATGCCTACCGACCTTCCATATGCTGCGGACGCCCAGGTCTCTTTGTCTTATGATGAACTTGAGGCGAGTTTGTACCTTTTCTACCAGCTGCTTTGCGTTGATACCGTTCCAGGTACTGCGACTGCAATACCAAAGAGAACTGGCTCAGTCCCATGTCACTGTCCAAACCAAGTTCAATTATGCCTGGGGTTTGGTGAAGAGCCCAGTTCGCGATCATCAGGTGGAAGGCGTTCGGATACTGCAAGGTATAGTCTTCTAGCGCTGCACTCTTATGCTACCATTACTGTACCATTACAGGCATATATCGAACAGAGCCGACGCGACGTAGAGAATGTCTATATTACCTTGCACTTGGGTATTACAAGATGGGGAACTACGCAGACGCCAAGAATTTCAATGGTCGTCATCTTTGGTTCGAGTCTTGACGAACTTATTCACCACGGATTTTGTAGACCTCTTACTAGAAAAGGAGCCGGCGAATCTCCAAGCTCAGAGTCTAGCATCCCTCATCGAGCAGGCCGTCACAAAAGGTTGTTGCTTTCAAGTGGGCGTTGCAAGCTTTGTTAACCTTTCATTTCAGAGGGATACGTTGGAATGGCGCTTGCGGGGGGCATCGCTGCTCTGGGCACACTTGTCATTGCTAGTCTCATACGGCGAGCAACTCGTAAATGAGATCATTTCAAGCACTAACACTTTGTTTCGTTCTGCATGCTGTATTACCGGCCTTTGCCCAACGGTTGTATACACTACACGTCGAATACTACACCAAATCCTCACTTATTGTATTCCGTTATTCGTGCATTGCCTTCGAAATCATAAATATTTTATTATTTAGGTCCCAGAACTGACGATACCGACATCTAATGGGTTCTAGTTCACCCTCACCAACAGCAGATACTCGTTATTTTAACTTATACGACTATCCTGGGGTAGCAGCAAATGAGAGTCACTTTCTTCGATGCAAATGGGATATAGATACGTGAGTGAAGAGCAAAGATACAGCTGTAGTCATCATGTCCCTTAATTGAGTAGTCAATAAAAGATGCCATACGGACGAAAGGTATGATGAATTTTATCGAAAAACGTATCCCGCCGTGAGGACTCATACGTCATGTAGGAAGGAAATTGGCTGAGGTAGCCATTAGCTACGGTGCAAAAGATATTTTCACTTTGTTTACCTGCTTGAGCATTCATCTGTTCGGTAGAAAGCTATGCGGCGATCAAGACTGTGCAATTAGTAACTTGGTGATTTGTGCCTACCTTGAACGAGGCTAACCCAAGGAACAGAAAGGATATACATACTCCGACCTCAAAAATCAACCATACACACGCCCAAACTAGCACATTCAGCGAGACGATTGACAACGAGGAAGTGTGTACTCTTACAATGAGCAGAAATGCGGGGAAACATGATGTGAAATTGTGTACAATCTGAATCATTGGCCTTGCGAAAGAATTTATCGTCTGCGATATCCCCTGCAAAGAAACATTATACGAAGCCGTGCTCGTATGGACTTACTTACAAGCGACAAAGAAAACACTGCAAAAGCGAGTCAGAATGACAATGG
>JBBPJU010000238.1:0-30997 GCA_038088875.1 Austroboletus festivus
GTCATGCAGAGACTGGATCTAACTAGATGGATGATGGACTGGGATGAAATTGATGAGGTTCATTGACCTTATCGATGGGGTAATGTCACACACCATGTAGACTACCCAAGGAGGGCTACTCCTTTTCCTCACGAAGGGGATAGACCTTGGTTGAATGGGAACATCGCTACTGCACCGTATGGAGGGAACAAAGACAGACGACAGATGTTCTGGGGAGCAGAGCCGGAGGGAGCTACCTGGGGAGAGGAACTGCTAGGGGAGTTCATCCCTGGATGGTGGAACGTCCAGGCACCACTGTTACACCTGGAGGAGACCACCTCAGCACCAGAATGGCCTACCAATCCGGCCTGGATGTGATGCATCCACGACCAGATCCGATCGTACGCTTATTCTTCTTTCTTATCTACTCTTTCTTGTTTTCGGACTACTTTCATTTCCAATTGCACTCTTACACCTGTGTGATCTCTTATTCCCCCATCCACGCTTATCTCTATGTACCCTTAGCCCTAGAGGACAGTCCCCCACTTATCCATGATCGCTTCTTATGGTCATAGTAGTTTTCCCACCTCTATAAATATGACTGCCTTGTACAGTAGTTCCTTAACTAGATCTACATTTAATCTACATGGTATTTGGTTAACCTGCTATCCCTGAGTGAGGGCTGCAGTCAAGACTTCCCATAACCATCCCAGATCTCTACCAGTCTCCTGTCTACTGTTGAGTGACAGCTGAACACTTGACTGATCCTTTGTCCCACAATCTATATCTGTAGATTGTGTCACACAGGAGGGTTGGACTGCACACTCTGCTGCATGTCCAGCACCCACACACTTGCGGCATGCTATAGCTCCAGGTTCATATTCGCACCATACTTTTTGTGAGCAGCAAGCAGAGCATGCCTCTAGCTTTGAAGCTTCTGAAGCAACAGAAATTAGTACATGTGATAAGATAAAATAGTAGATACTTACCTTGTGTAGTATATGAGCCTTCGACAACACTGGAAGGATCAACAAAGCGATTACTTGGACCCACAGGTGCACTGTTTTTACGTTTTCTAGGCATTGGAGCTAGGTTTCCTCCAATCAGACTGAATGCAGGTCAGCTAGACTGAAGATGTGTTTAGAATGGAGGGGATACTGGTCGTAGTACTGGTGCTGAGGAAGGATTCAAACATGAGGTAAAAAATTGCAGACCACTAGTTTTATCCAAGCATGCCTCATGGATGTGACACATACTTGAACACAAGTTCAAAAGACTAATGGGGATCATGATCATCAGCATAAGGGTAGTAAGGGCTTAGGATTGTCAAAAAGAGAGCTAGAATGTATTGGAATAGCAAGCACATGTGCAGCCATTACACATGTGCCACATAGATCATATATGTTCTTTGTTCACTATACCTGTGTCATATCATATGGCTTATATTCTATAGCTATGTATTTTTCCTACCTTTTCTTGCCTATGTTCACCACTTCATATGCTCACTGTTTAGAGCTCACTTTAGTATATTGTTATGCTTCAGTTGGATAGACTGAAGTGTAGCTCTTCAAAGAGTCAGAACATCTAGAAATGAGACAAGGAATAGGGCAAAGATAAGTCTTCAGGAGAATATGGCAAAGGAAGAAAACAGTATTATGGACAACCAGAGTATTGGTGGTGGACTGAGGAATATAAGGGACATCATCAGTATTTAAGAAAAGTCATAGTTATGACCATAGACAGATAAGGCAATAAATCTGAGAAGTGTTGAAGAGAATCACCTGGGACTAGGGATAGCAATGCAACTGATAGGATTGAAAAGCATTGCCAGTAATCAGGTATTAGGAAATTCAAGAGAAGGACTTACTCAGGAGTAAGGTGAAGACTTAAAGAGATCTCAATAAAAGAATCAGATATTAGAGAAGAGAGGAAAGCATAGTGGATTTTAGATAGTACAAGAAGATAGAAAATCATGAAGAAAGGCCTAAGATGGGGGACTTGAATAATTCTAAGAGAATAAGTGTTACAAATAAAACATTCAGAATAAGAAAGAACTGCCATTGCATAGACTGCTGATTTTGGTCTGGATATTGTTATGTTGGACAAGCATGAAATCTAGTCTGATCTTTTATTGCACTAGCACATACTCTGTAGTAGTGCAAAGACTAGTAGATATCCTGGAAGTTGCTGCAGCAACTCTTTTATACTAAGAAAATTAGACACCATACTTGTGATTGTATAGATCTAGCTAAGGTTACAAGTACAATGAACTACCATATTTATAGTGTTCCCCAAGTGGGTTATCCTGGAATAGAAGAAGGAGGCACTGTAGGATCTAGATCCAGAAATACAGCATCTGTTACAGAACAATAGAGGAGGCCACCGACTCCCTACCCAGAGCCACTGGATGCCCCATCTTTTTCTTCTTCATACAGGGAGGGAGACATGGAGGTAGATCCTCACCCACTCTAGATGGCTAGTGGAGACGATTGGGGAGTCAAAGACCCACCAGTAGACACCTCTCCGGAGCCCACCAACGGGGTCTGGTATCCTTGGAACAGACAGGACAGTGACTCATTTCTCCATTCTCGTTATGACTCTTCTTCTTTCTTCTGAACCTTCTCCTTGTCGATAGAGGACTTCTTTGACTCCACTAGTAGGAATCCCCACCCATACCCGCTCCACATGGCATCCGCCAGGGACCCCTTTACCCCTTCTACCTTCCGTTCCTCTATCTATTGAGATCCCTTATTAATAACTCCATGTTAGAGTTCAGACCTGAATCAACGGGGAGCTCTCATGCACTGCCTTTTCTTCTTCTTCATCTATCAACAGGCAGTGTGTGCAGTATATTCATCTCCCCTTTTATAGGACACTTCTTTTACTATATCAAACCTTACTCCAATATGGGAGAAGGTTCTCATCCCTTCCCATTTATATATATAAGCACCCATGTACAGTAGAGTTATCCCCAGTTAGAATCTACGCATTCTTATGTGGAGCTAGCTGAACCTTGGAAATGTGGATCAACTCCCATTCCTTGAGAGAGTCTTCATCAGGCAATCCCTCACCTTACGACACCTTCTTTCTATGGAGTTCTCGGACCTCTGTCAGACCATCTTATCCATTTGTGTCCAGTATGGCCCCTGGCTAGGAACAGCGGATACAGTCATCGCCAAGTGGCTCAGGCTCTGCGTCTTGCATTCTGTATCAGCATCTCTCAAGAGGTAAGAAAGTGAGATAGTCCAAAGATATGGTAAATAAAAAGGGGCTGGTGATGCCTGATACAACAGATAGAGAAAATGAAAGGTAGGACATATGAGGCCTTCATTAGGAGAGCTAAAATATTGGTACATCAAAGAGAAGTTATTAATAAGAAGATCTGAAGTAGATTAATGATCTAAAGTATCCTGTTATGCTTGAACCATATAGGTACAAGTGTAGCCCTTGATGATTTGAAACAAGGATTCAATCAGGAGTATTATCTAGTAAATACTCAAAGAGATAGATCAGGAGCACCCACTCAAAGTAGAATGAAGACTTGGGTTAGGGAGACTGAGTGGAAGAGAACACTCAGGAGTCTGATAAGAAAGAGCAACACTAGAATACATATTGCAAGGGAGAACTAGACTAAGGTACATGGCAATGGAGGACAGGTTTATATAGTGATGAGAAAAGAGAGGCAGTATATGAGATACTGCCTTGAATAGAAATGGGGCTGTTCATAGATGAGTCATATAGAAGGTGACAGAATGTCAAGAAATAATTGATGAGTCAGAAGATAGAAGAATAACTCATCAATAACAAAATATGATTGAATAAGCAGGCCAATTACAAAGAATAAATAAATAAGCAATAAACAAGTGAAAGATGACTTAGCCTGAATGTGAATTGCACTTATTCAAATAGAATTATCCAAGTGGAAAATAAAAGGCTAGAGTTAATATATGATAAAGTGAAAATAAAAGATATATTGTAACATGTCCTCAATACTAAGATGAAAAATGGAACTCAGCTTTTGGGTATCAAAGAAAAAAATAAAGAGTCTGCTCATCAACTTTTCATCCACTAATTTATTCACTTGTTAGTCATAGGCCACTCTGGTTCTATCTTGGATAAGGATCTAATTCATCAACATTATAACCATTATTCATTTATAGCCAACAAGTGGTGCAATGGCAATCCTTTCTATATTCTAGGAGATAGTCATCTCAAACTGTAACAGATGATGTTCCTTATATACCACTGTCTATCATCATTTTTTTATTCTTTTCTAGACACCCTCCTAATTTCATAGTAATATCCATTGCCTTCTGGCCCTTTGGTAATATCCCTTATATATCTTAGTATATCATCACCTCCTTGTTCCCTTTCTAGCTGCTCCTTGTTATGGAACAATGGAGATGGCCCCTGATCTCCTATCTTAATAATCTCAACTAATCAAGTTTTTCTTCTTCTTTTACTGAAGGAGATCTAAAAGTCAAGAAATGCTTCAGAGTGGTGTGGAATGCCAACTCAGAAGACTAGGAGAATTACATTCCACTGAGAATATACCTCCTTAGTGGGAGAATGAGGTATGATATGATTGGAATGTTCAAAAACTCCAAGACTTTATAAATCAGAGAGGAACTTCATTCCCCTTTTTCTGAAGTATAAGAAGAGTAGCTTAGTTATGACATTTCATTTTCTTTCTCTTTGCAGATGAGGAGGAAACCCCTTGGTTATCCTTAGTGGCACCTGATTTCCACTCCATATAGCATCTGCCCTGGGTAAGCCTTACCACTTCTATCAATCTATATTTCCCTCCTTTGGAGAACATTTTCCATGGACTGTCTTTTTCTCTTTATAGTTCAAATATCTATATTAGAGTTGCATCCAATATGAGCCACACATCCCTCAAGCAGATCATGTCATTGCTGCAAGACTAGAGCTTTATATCTTATATTTCACATCATATATATTACCTTCTATTTGTAATTTAGAATTATATCCTATTGATTTCCTATTTAGTAGTAGACCAAACATGTACAAATATGTAGATAGTATATAAAGGCCTAGAATTGTAGAGCTGGCTTTCCAGTTCTGATTTCCTCTAAGCATTCCTCTAAAAGACCCTTGTAACTAGTACACCATCACAAAAACTATATATATATATTCTCCAACTAGAACTACTGATTAGGCCTTAGCAGTTAGAGTATTTCAAGACTCTTCTAAAGTGGATGCTGTGTAAGTATAAAGAAGATTAAAATAGGAGGTCACTAAACAAGTCAGAAAAGCATAGTATCTAAAAAAAGAAGGCTTCTATAAAGAAAAAAATCTATTTGGTCTATAGTTTCAATTATATCACATTTGTCTCTCTTGAAAAGAAACATTCTCCTAATCAGAGTCATTTCTTCTCCATTCATCAGAGTTTCTGTTCTAAGGTGTGGTGATCTAGTTTTTATTTTAATAGTTGTTTAGTCTTTCCATCAGTATATTTTCCCTGATGTGATTAAAATGATCTCAGGAGGGTTCTATTATTCCAATAGACAAGTAGGGGAGATCTAATGATTCAGAAAAGGGGGTCAGTGAATGCATCTATTGACTTGTGTCAGCTTGTGTTACCATTCTTATAGAATGGAGACTAGTAGGGTGGACACAAGTTCTACAACATATTAGCTAGGCATATATCTAAACAAATGAGCCCTTACCTCAGATGCAATCCACAGAAAAGGGAAGTAACTAAGAAAAGGGCAGAATTAAAGCCAAAAGTTTATAAAAGGGGATGAAGATGTAAACAAATAAAGTCCATCTACTCTGCTAAGCAATATATGTATGCTTTACACTGAACTAACATAATTTCAATGTTGTCTGAACCAAGTCCAATAAAAGTCTGAAAATGTTATGCTTGAACCAGGTAGGCCTGAGCATAGCCCTTCTAGGAGTCAAAATGAATTAATGGAGAGGCATGAGGGCAAAGGTAAGTCTGTAAATAAGGGTGTGATTGAGGAATAGGGATATCTAGGATGACGAAAGGGATGGTGATGGATAGAGTTATATAAGGGACATTACCATCAACCAATAAGTGATTGGTATTGCTACAAAGACCTGAAAGGCAGCCAATACTGTCATAGAGCTGGAGGTATAATGATAGGGATTCAGTGATGGAAGAAACTAGAAGTTATCATGAAAAATGTTAGCCTGGCAAGGTGACAGGAAATGAGATAACTGGAGGAACATCATCAGGGATTAAGACTGAAAGACTGTTGATATGCCTACTCAAGAGTGAAACAACAACTTAAGAATGTTGAGGGAATGACTGGAGAATCCTTCAGAGATTAAGCAATGAAGAATACAATCAAGAATAGATTTTGAGTAGAAGAGATACAGAATATGATAATGAGGTCAAAGCATAATGGCAGTGAAAAGGATATTATGAAAGGGAAGTGAAGGAAGGTCTAAGATGGGAATTTAAAGTACAAGGGGAGTCACTATATATAGTAATCAGGAGAAGTGGTGTTATGCTGAACAGGTGTAATATCTAATCTGATCCTTTATCACAGCATGCACTTGATAGTAGCATGAAGACTAGTAGAAATCCTAAGGGTTCGCTACAGTGACTCTTTCACACTGAGAAAACTAGACACCACACTTGTGATTGCATAGATCTAGCTGAGGTTACAAGTACAGACAGCTATTGTATTTATAGTGATCCCCTAAGGTATAGATCCTATATGTGAAAGGGAAGAGGCACTGTGGATCGAGATCCATAAGTGCTACATCTCACATGAGGTTAGGAATGAGATAGTCTGGATATATGATAAATGAAAGGGGGCAGGTGATGCTCAACACACTGGATGAGAGATAAGATAATGAGGCCTCCATCAGGAGAGCTGAAGTATTGGTACAATTAACAGAGAGGTCATTGATAGAAGATCTGAAGTAGATCAACGACCTAAAGTGTCCCCAATACTGAGGCGGAAAAAGGGAACTCAGCTTTTGGGTATTAAACAGAAAAATGAAGGGGTCCGTCATTGACTTTTCACCCACTAGTCCATCCACTCATCAGCCTGGGGCCAGGCTGGTTCTTCTTTCAATGGAGGATCTAGTTCATCGACATTGTATCCATTCCCCATCCATAACCAGCATGTAGTGCAGCAACAATCCTTCCAATGGCCTAGACAATCCCTCTCAGGGATCGTAACAAGTGGTGGTATAAGATGAAAAAGGAAACTGGGTAGAGGGTACTGATGATAAGTCATCAGAATGTCCAAGAATGTGATAGAATATCAAAGAAGAGCTGACTCAGCCAGAAGAGCAGAAGGTGATTAGAGATTAAAGGCTGAATCACTGATAATGGGAAGAACAGATGAGCTGAGATAATAATGGAATGGATGAGTCAGAAGGGTCAAGGGTTGAATCAAGATAAAAGATAAGAAGTGATTCATCCATGACAAATGTATATCAAGTAATCAGATTACAGAAAAAGTCTATAACAAAGAAGAGTCAGATAAGCAGAGATAACAAGGACTAGATGAGTCAGAGAAATGGAGCATATCTGCATAGAGGATGAAGAGACTCATCTAGGACAAGGTGCAAGCAAGTTCAAGTAGACTGTTACGCTTGTACCGGGTAGGTCCAAGTGTAGCCCTTATGTCCCTATTCAGAGAGTCAAGACAAAGAGAGGTGGGAAGGGCAAAGGTAAGTTCTAGGAGGTGAGGACGGAAGAGGGGTGGTAATGGACATGTGACAAGGAGGGCATCACCAAAGGCCAAGGGAGGATGATAGATATCATCATAGGACTGACAGGAGCAAAGGCACTCCCGGAGTATCAGCAAAGGGATGGCTAGACAATATGGGGATTGGAATTGAGGAAAGCCATCAGTAGGTAAAAGGGTTGGTGATGGGACAAATGGAGGTATGACAAAGGAACATCACCAATGACCAAGATAAAAGGTGTCTCAGTGAGGTGGCGATCAAGGAATATCACTGAGGGTCGAAGGTTCTTGGTAAAATGACAGTTGAATGTCTGGGATGGGGAGATGACAAAGAATACAAGGGAGAAGTGATAGATTCATAGAGGTAGAGAGTACAGGAGCGTCAAGAGAGCATGGATAGGAGGTGATAGGGAATTATGAAGGGAGGTCTAAGATGGGGATCTACTGTACAAGAAGAGCCACTATATATAGTGATCAGGGGAGGTGGCTGTATGATACAAGAAAGGGAATCAGGGTAGAGGGGACTGATGATGAGTCAGAATGATGAGTCATCAGAATGTCTAAGAAAGCGATAGAATATCAAAGAAGTGCTGACTCAGCCTGAAGAATGGAAGGTGATCTGAGATCAAGGGCTGAGTCACTGATAAGCAGAAAGAACAGATAAGCCAGGACAAATGGCAGAATGGATGAGTCAAAAGGGTCAAGGGTTGAACCAAGATAAGAGATAAGGAATGACTCATTCATGACAAATATACATGAGACAATCGGACCAAAGGGGAGTTTATGACAAAGGGGGATCGAGTAAGCAAGAATGGCAAGGGTTAGATGAGTCAGAGAAATGGAGCATATCTGCATGGAAGGTGAAGGACTCATCTAGGAAGCTGGATGGGCAGATCAAGATAAAGGAACCAAGGGAAAAGAGTAGTTCATACAGTATTCAGCTGGGTCCCATGGATAAATCGTAACATAGACAAGTATTAAGAAAAAGAGTAGTCCATAGTACTTAGCCAAGCTTCAGAGATGAATCATAACAGAAAATAGAAAGAATAAATATATATGATGATATCAGAATGGATCCAGAATATATTGGAGATATCTATATAGAAGTCATGTTGAGTAGTGAGTTTAAAGAACTTTAATAAGAATAATGGTGGCCTTGAAGTTAAAAAAGAAGTGAAGTGATACCAAAGGCAGATACAATAATAGAGAATGTATAGAAAAGCATTCACCTGCATGATCAATATGAGAATGCATATTGAAAATTATACTTACAAGATCAGCAGCTTTTGAAAGGTTGAATAAGATTTCATGCCCTTCAATATGAATACAGTTATTGATATGGAATGCAAGACATAGAGTCTTAGTCTTTATATAATGATAGCATCTGCCAGCCCTAGATGGGGTCTATAGCAGATATAATGGGCAAGAATAGCTTCCTGTGCTGTGGTCATTAAGTGGAAGAGGATAAAGTGAAGGTTTAAGTACTGTCTGACTAGAACTCTCTCAAGAAAGGGTAAATCATCCACCCTTTCAAGGTACAGTGTAAGCTCCATGTAAGAATGCATAGAATTTAGCTGAGGAAACTACTATACAAAAACAGCTACTTATATAGGTAAAGGTTTGCTTAGGTAATCCCCAAAGCAAACCCATAATGATTGTCGCTGAGAAACTTGGCTGATTCCCCTCACATGTCAAACTTCAGTACTGCCTGGATAGTGACAAGGCAAAGGCACTGTCTACCAGCATCCAGTCAGATGACGAGCTTGCAATA
This sequence comes from Austroboletus festivus, assembly GCA_038088875.1. Taxonomy (NCBI): domain Eukaryota; kingdom Fungi; phylum Basidiomycota; class Agaricomycetes; order Boletales; family Boletaceae; genus Austroboletus; species Austroboletus festivus. The sequence continues at coordinate 9,448 of JBBPJU010000238.1, forward strand.
TTCAAAATTCGAATGCGAGCACTCATTGTTCCACGACACCTCCAAAATGGACAGCAATCTACCTGCCGGCCCAAAAGCATTGTGGTCATGTTTGAGGATGCAGGTAGCACTGATGTAGGTCATCTCTGTTACGCTGGACAAGTGTAGCACCTAGTCTGATCCTTTATCACAGCGCACACTCGATAGTAGTGCGAAGACTAATAGAAATCCAGAGAGTTCGCTGCAGTGACTCTTTCACACTGAGGATACTAGACACTGCGCTTGTGATTGCAAAGATCTAGCTGAGGCTACAAGTACAAGTGGCTACCGTATTTATAGTGATCCCCTAAGGTATAGATCCTATATGTGGAAAGGAAGAGGCACTGCAGATCGAGATCCACAAATGCTGCACCTCACATGAGGCAAAGAACGAGGTAGTCCGAAGATAAGGTAAATGAAAAAGGGCTTGTGATGCCCAACATACTGGTGCGAGATAAGGCAACGAGGCCTCCATGAGGAGAGCCGAAGTAATGGTACATCAACGGAGAGGTCATTGAAAGAAGATCTGAAGTAGATCAACGACCTAAAGTGTCCCCAATACTGAGGTGGAAATCAAGGAACTCAGCTTTTGGGTATCAAAAGGAAAAACAAGGAGTCCGTCGTCCGACTTTCAGCCCACCTCTTTACATCCACTCATCAGCCTGTGGCCAGGCTGGTTCCTCCTCCAGTGGGGGATCAAGTTCATCGACATCGTATCCATTCCCCATCCATAACTAACAAGTCGTACAATGACAGTCCTTCCGATGACCAAGGTAATCTCTGTCAGAGATCGTAACAAGGTGGCAGTGGAAGCAGGTGTAGTTCCAATAGGCAATGATGGTGTGATCTGTTCCCTTGCATTGTCAGCAGTGAATAGTTGGATAAGGGACTTTAGATGCCAACTGTCTAGCTGGGATAGGGGGACTGGTGAGATGATCTTGGAGGGAAAAGGTTCTAGAAAGGATAGGAAGTGTGATGTGATCTATGGGTATAGATTGGGGGCAAAAAGAATCCCTAGCATTCTAGCTGTCACTCAATAGTAGATAGGAGACTGGTAGTGTGATACAATCTATGGGTATAGATCAAAGACACAAGGATCCCTGTCATTCTAGCTGTCACTTAATAGTAAACAGGAGACTGATAGAAGTCCAGTAGTGTCATGTATCATGTGGACTACCCATGGAGAGCCACCCCTTTCCCTTCTGAAGGGGACAGACCATGGCTGAATGCCAACATCACCACTACAGCATTTGAAGGGAATGAAGAGAAACACCACCAATTCTGGCATGGAGAAGTGGAAGGAGCTACCTGGGGTAAACCTGTAGAGGATCCCATTCCCAGATGGTGGAATGTACAAGCAGCACCTGTGCCCTTGGAAGGGACTGAACCAGTGCCAGAGTGGCTAATAGACAAGGCATGAATGTAACCCTATTCTCTGTATGAGTTTCTTATCTTTTATCTCTTTCTACTTCAATGAACCATATTTCTATTTTGATTGCACCTTCTATCCACCTGTGTGATCTCAATTCCCTTCATCTATGCTTATCTATATTACCCTTTACTCATGGACAGTCCTCTCCCTTTACCTATAATCACTTCTTATGGTCATAGTAGTAACCCCTATTCCCTATAAATATGACTGCCCTATACAGTAGAACTCTAACTAGATCTACATTTAATCTATGTGATATTTGGTTTCCTGTTATCCCTGAGTGAGGGCCACAGTATCAAGACTTCCCATAACCATTCCAGACTTTTATCAGTCTCCTGTCTACTGTTGAGTGACAGCTAGAATGTTAGGGATCCTCTGTGCCTTCAATCTGTACCCATAGATTGCATCACAAAAGAACTAGTTGAACCTTGTTCACTCCTTGTTCTACCAAGAAGAGTCTAGTGGGCCTCAATCCCCACTAGAGAAGATCCATCAAAATTTACTCTGCTGCTGATCCCCCCTTTGAGGGAGAAGAAATCCAAAACATCAACAACTCCTACTGAGATGTCCCTATTCCCAATTTGTCTCAAAGATTTCAAATCAAAGGAAGCTCTATGACTCCTAGCACTCATCACAACCCCCAACCCCATTTAACCAGAACATATCATCGCCCTTCTCAGAGCCTACCTGCACCTTCAGCCCTTAACATAGAAACTGTTACTGCTGACAGGAATCCAACTCCTATCCCACCTAATATAGCTATATCACAACCAGTAGAAGAAGATTTCACCCTGGATATTGATTTCACTATTAGCCAACATTCCATTCCTTATTATTAACCACTCCCTCCCTTTCTTCCTACCATATAGATAACCACCCCTTTCCATTTTAATCACATTGAAATTCATTATTCAAATTGGTCAAGGATGTCTTCAACTTCCAGATCCTCCCTCCCTCCTATAGAGGGCTTGCATTCACCACAGTACTAGATGACCTCCAAGAAACTACCCTACTAGAAGCCAATCTAGAAATATAAAAACTCTCCTCCATTGTCCTACTCATTAAGACCTATTGAAGCTATGTTGCCACATGCCTCCTCATCAAAGAGAACCCACTGGAAGATATTACCAAGGCAATCACAGAAAATCTCTGTACAGCAGGAGCTCAGACTCTTGATGCCCTTCATTATTGCAGACTAGGATACTTCATTAAATGACTCCCAGCCTCCACCTTCTTCCTGAAAATCTACCCTGTCTTCCTCCAACTCCCTAGAAATATGGGACAGTGAGGAATTGTCAACCTTGAACTTGCAAAACAGTTCACCTTCTTTAATGGCAGCAGTTTCCCATTTGAGGCTGAGATGGTTAGATGGACTACTGGAGAATCAGAAGATAGTACAGAAGGAGAGAATTTTCTTCCCATCCTGATTTGTCTCCCCAGACCTCTTATGGAAATTAAGGTTCCTGAAACTCTGGAAAGATCCAAAGGGGAAGTTGAGAAAATCCTCCTCACCCCTCCCATTCCAACCACTCTGTCCCCCAACCCCATATCTGCTCCCAGATGACCTAAGCAACCTCTTGTCTTTAGAATCTACCCCATCCCTTATGAACCAGCTTTGCCTACCCACACCTGAACCTATCAATGCTATCAGTGTGGAAGTCCCCACCATCTTTGACCAGCCTGCCTCCACTACACCTGCCTCTACTGCAGGATTGATGGACCAGGGCACCCCCAACATCTATGCCCCCATCACCACATGACTGGATCTGACTAGGTGGATGATGGATTGGGATGAAATCGATGAGGTTCATTGACCTTATTGACAGGGTAATGTCATGCACCATGTGGACTACCCACAGAGGGCTACCCCTTTTCCTTCTGAAGGGGACAGACTGTGACTCAACACCAACATCTTGACCATGGCTTATGGAGGGAGCATAGACAGACAACATCTATTCTGGCAGGGAGAGATGCAAGGAGCTACCTGGGGAGAGAAACCCATAGGTGATCCAATATCAGGATGGTGGAATATACAAGCCCCACCAGTGCCTCTGGAGGAGACCACACCCCCACCTGAGTAGCCCATGGATCCTGTTATGCTTGTACCGGGTAGGTCCAAGCATAGCCCTTATGTTCCTATACAGAGGATGATGGTGACAGAGGAAGGGAAGGGCAAGGGTAAGTTCTAGGTGTGGGTATGGAGGGAAGATGGTGAAGGATGAGCAATAGAGAGAACTTCACCAGGGATCTAAGGAGAGCGATGGATATTGCCATAAAGCAGAGAGGACCAGAGGTACTACCAGAGCACTGATGGAGGGATGACTAGATGACAGGGGAATTGGAGTAAAAGAGAGTCATCAATAGACAGAGGGATTGGTGATGTGACGAGTAAGGGTGTGATAGAGGAACATCACCAATGATCTGGGCAAGGGAGGCTTCAGCAAGATGAAGATCAGGAAGGGTTGCTGAAGGATCGAAGGTTCTTGTGGAAATGACAGTTGGATGTCTGAGACAGGCAGACAACAAGGATGTTTAAGGTAGATGATAGATTCATAGAAGTAGAGAATACAAGAAGTATTGAGGAATCATGGACAAGAGGTGATAGGGAATTATAAAGGGAGGTCTAAGATGGAGTTCTACTGTACAAGGGAACCACTATATGTAGTGATCAGGGGAAGCGGCTGTGTAGTACAAGAAAGGAAGCAGGGTAAAGGGTGCTGATAATGAGTCAGGATGATGAATCATCAGAATGTCCAAGAATGTGATGGAATATCAAAGAAATGCCGACTCAGCCCAAAGAATGGAAAGTGATCTGAGATCAGGGGCTGAGTCACTGGTAAACAGGGAGAACAGATAAGCCAAGATATAAAGGGAATGGATAAGTCAGAAGGGTCAAGGGTTGAACCAAGATAAGAGATAAGGAATGACTCATCCATGACAAATATACAAGATGTAATTGGATCAAAGGGAAAGTCTATAACAGAGAGAAATCAGGTAAGCAGAAATAACAGGGACTAGATGAGTCAGAGAAACAGACCATATCCGCATAGAATGCAAGTGGACTCATCTAGGGAATGGTACAAGTAAGTCAAAGTAGGAGATGTCAAGGAAAAGAGTAGTCCAGATGCTACTCAGCTATGCCCCAGGGATAAATCATAACAGATCCTGCATAGATGTAATTGCATCCATGCCTATCTCACCAGTATGGATTCTTTCATTCATTCTTATCTTTCTTATCTATGGACTACTTTCCCTTTTCCAATCATATCCCCCTTATATCTGTACAATCATATCTTCCCCCACTTATGCTTATCTTCATTCCCTTTTACCCTATGGACAGTTTCCCTGCACCCATGACTGCCTTTTATGGTCATGGCAGTACCCCCTATCCACTATAAATATGACTGCCCTGTATGATTAGAAACCTTAACTAGATCTACATTTAATCTACATGGTATTTGATTCACTATCATCCCTGAGTGAGGGCTGCAGTATCAAGACTTCCCATAATCATCCTGGACTTCTATCAGTCTCCTGTCTACTGTTGAGTGACAGCTAGAATGCTAGGGATTCTCTGTGCCTTTGATCTATATCCATAGATCATGTCATAATCTTCACAAAAATGGATGTACAATGGGGATATAACAACATAAGAACTCACCTGGAAGATCAATGGAAAGCAACATTCATCACACCCATGGGGCTCTATGAACCAATGGTCATGTTCTTTAGATTATGTAACTCCCCTACCACCTTCCAAGCATTGATGGACAATATCTTTGCTGACTACTTAGCAGAAGGATGGTTAGTAATTTACATAGATGATCTTCTCATCCATTCCCCAATGAAAGAGCTCCACAATCAAAGAATCCAGAAAGTCCTGGAGCAAATGATGGAATATAAATTATATCTAAAGTTGGAAAAATGTTCCTTCAACATCACAGAAATGGAATACCTAGGAATGATCATTACTGAGGAACAAACAAAAATGGACCCCATTAAACTCAAAGCAATTAAGGAATGGAACCTTCCTACATCAATAAAAGAAGTATGCTCCTTCCTAGAGTTCTGTAACTTCTACTGAAAGTTCATCAATGGATTCTCCACCAAAGCTAAACCCCTCATAGAGCTAATTAAAAAGAAAACCAAGTGGCACTGGAATCCCAAGCAGGAGAAAGCTTTTTGAAAACTACAACAACAATTCATAAGCCAACCACTACTAGCAATCACTAATCCCATAAAACCCTTCTTTGTCATGACCAATGCCTCCCTCATAGGAATCAGAGGAATATTAATGCAAAAAGACAGGAAAAGAGATCTTCACCCCTGTGCATATCGATAAAGCACTCTATCCCCAGCAGAAAGAAATTATAACATATATAACAAAGAACTCCTAGGAGTAATCCACATCCTGGATGAATGGAGACACTATCTCACAGGAATCAATAATCCCATAACCCTCCTAACAGATCACAAAAACCTCCTCTACTTCAAAGAAGCATAAAAACTATCCAGATAATATACATGATGGCAACTATTTTTACAGGAATATGACCTTATCTTCTGGCATCTCCCAGAAATCCAAATGGGACCTGCCAATGCCCTCTCCCACTTACCAAACCCAGATATCTCTGATGACAACTCCAATTTAACATTAATCTTGGAACAGTTGTTCATAAACCAAATTGACACTGCCCTATAGGATAAAATAAGATTATTATCAGAGAAATAATTGATGCACTGCAAAAAATGAGCAAAGAAAATCACATCCTGGACAGATCTCACCTGTCAGACTGGACCTTTCAAGAAGGAAATCTCTACTTCCAACACTGACTATACATCCCATCAGAAGCAAGAAAGAAATTAGTACACGATATTCATTCCTCCACAGCTGGAGGACATGGAGGACAACATAGAACTATACAACTTGTTATGCTAGACAAGCATAGCACCTAGTCTGATTCTTTATTGCAGTGCACACTCGATAGTAGTGCAAAGACTTAATAGAGATCCTAAGGGATTCGCTGCAGTGACTCTTTCACACTGAGGAAACTAGACACTGCACTTATGATTGCAAAGATCTAGCTGAGGTTACAAGTACAAGTGGCTACTGTATTTATAGGAATCCCCTAAGGTATAGATCCTATATGTGGAAGGGAAGAGGCACTGCAGATCAAGATCCACAAATGCTGCACCTCACATAAGGCAAAGGAATAAGGTACTCCAATAGTAAGGTAAATGAAAAGGGGCTGGTGATGCCTGACATACTGGGAACACGAGGAAAGATAAGAATCATAAGGCCTCCTTGAGGAGAGCTAATATGTTGGTACATCAAGAAGGAGATCATTGATAGAAGATCTGAAGAAGATCAACAATCTAAAATGTCCCCAATATTAAGGCGGAAAATAGGAACTTAGCTTTTGGGTATCCAAAGAGAAAATAATGGATCCATCATCCAACTTTCAGCCCACTACTCCATCCACTCATCTGTCTGAGGCCAGGCAGGTTCTTCCTCCAATGGTGGGTCTAGTTCATCAACATCATATCCGTTCCCCATCCACAACCAACAGATAGAGCAAAAACAGTCCTTTTGATGACCAAGACAATCCTGTTCAGGGATCGTAACATTACCTCCATTATATGGCTGAAACCCCAATTCACGCCATAGATCCATCCTTGTTCTCTGACCCTGGGGATCTGGGATGATCTGGACATCTGTGAGGACCATGTCCTGGAGTGGTGAGGTGATAGTGGGGGCAGATATATGATCTACAGACCTTGATGGTGTGGTTGTCTCCCTTGCAGAGTCTGCAGTGAAGAGTGGAATAAGGCTGTCAAGGTACCAACTGTCTGGCAGGAGCGGGGGGTTCATCAATTTGTTCAATAAGGGGAGATCTGATTAGGAGGGGGAGTTGGTCTGTTCATTCCTCATCTGAAGATGTTCTGGTAGAAGGTGTGATGGAATGAGGATTCCTTCCACTAGGGCCATGGTGTGGGAGTGGAGGGACCTGGTTAGGTGTGATAATCGCATTAGAGAAATTCCCAGTGCTAGCTCTGATGATACTTTGATAATATCTTCCAGAGTGATATTCTCTGAGTTGAATAACTTGGGGCTGGTCATGGAAGATTCTTTCAATGAAATTAATGAGGGGGATGGCTGGAAGAGAGCTGATGGTTCAGTTGAAGTTGAGGTGATGGAAGGTGTCCAGGACATGCTCGACTGACTCTTCAAGGGCATTGGTAGCATTGTTGGGAAAGTCAGGTGATATGGCTGCCACATTGCAGACCATAGCGAGGCTTTGGTAGGAGAAGATGATCGTGAGGAGGGGGGAAGGGAACCATAGATCATTGTGATTAAGGAGGTGTTTGAGAGTGGTAGGAGTATCGAGAAAGAGGGTGTAGAGTCTGCAACATTCCGAGATTGGAAGAGTATCTATTATATAAATGTCTAAAACAGAAGAAAGATAAACATTCATATTGACAGAAAAAGAAGAAGGGATAATGGAGGAATAAAGGAAGGGGTGACTAGTGCAGAGGGGATCAATGTGGGTTTGATTGGAGTATGCCACTGTGAAGTCACCAGGGGGAGGTATGATAAGGGCAATAAGCGATGGTATAGAAGAAAGCATGTTCTTCTTTGTGAGTTTGGCAGAAATGAACTCATTGTCCTGGTTTGAAAATGGAGAGGTGGGAGAATTGGTGAAGTTTCTTTTTCTTTTGTTTACTAAGTTTATGAGAAGTAAGTGTGAAGCAGTAGAAATCGAGTTGACAAGAGGGTTGTTTGGAATGCATGGTTAAAGGTGATGGAGATTTTTATACATTTTCAGTATAGAGTCTGTGTTGGTGAAGTTCCTTTCTGGTTTCCAGGTGTTTTCTGAAGAGGGATATCCTTTCCATCGGACAAGATATTGTCAGCAAGCAGAAGGGCCTCTGTGTGCCACAATCTGATCAATCTCATACTCTTCTTCATTATCTATCTCCATTGGGGGTGGTGAGGTAAATGGAACTCCATACTCTTCCATCTGGGTAAATGGGGAAAGAAGGGAAGTGTGGAATACATCATGAATCTTCCAAGTGGGTGGTAACTTCAGTTGATATGTAAGTGGAGAGAGAACTTTGAGAATTTCAAAGGGTTCTTCTCTTCTCAGTGCAAGCTTTTGGGAGATATATGGGATTTTTAAGTTTTTATTCAATAACCAAACCTTATCTCCTATCTTCCAAGGTTTAAAGTTTGATCAGGTTTTCTTCATCATAGATTGTTGGGATAAGGTAAGGGCAGCTTTGGCTTCTTCTCTGGCATTTTCAGATGATTTTCTGCAGCAGGGAGGAAGGTTTTTCTGAGGAGGGGATAGAAGCGTGGTTCATAGCCCATCATAGTGGAGAAAGGGGTTTGTTTAGTGGCAGAATGGATAGTGGAATTATGGTGGAATTTGGCAATAGGGAGGAGATCTGTCCATTTGTTAGGTTGATTAGTGCAAAAGATTCATAAGTTGTTTTCTAACTCCTGATTTACTTGTTCAGTTTCTCTGTCAGTCTGAGGGTGATATGCAGTAGAGAGGGTGACATCATATTCTAGCAAGCATGCAAGTTCTCAGGCAAATGCTGAGGCAAATTGTGGGCCTCTGTTAGAGATGCATTTGTCATGGAGTCTGAACTGTTTGAATACATGGTGGAAAAAGAGGGAAGTGATGCCTTCCACAGACACTGTTTTGTTTGTAGGAATGAAAATTACCCCCCAAGTAAGGCCATGGTTGACCACGACCATAATGCTATCAAAGCCATTACTAGGAGGTAGGTCAGTGATTAAGTCCACAGAGATATGCTGGAAGGGACAAGTGGCGACTGTGGAGATAGGTGTCAGTGGGGGGAGTGTTGGGTGGGTAATAACCTTATTGGCTTGGCAAGTGGGGCATCCTGCAATAAATCGTCAGACAAAGGAGGATAATCCTGGCCACCAATAGTCTTTTGTAAGCATTTGAATGGTTTTATATTGGCCACTGTGTCCCCCGGCAGTGGAGTGATATAGGGAGTGGACGAGGGGGTGGCAAGCTTTTTTTGGGAATGTATAATCTTCTTTGATAGTAGAGTTTTCTGTTTTCATATATCCAATCTTTTGGAGAAGATTGAGGGAGAGGGAGAGTAACACCATCATCTAGATGTTGTAAGGCTTTTAGTATGAGGAGGTTGGATGAGGTAGAGGCAGATATCTTCTCCTGGAGGGCTAGGTTGATTTTTCTAATGAACAGATTGTCTGGTAGTAGTAGGAGATCAGTGTTGTTGTTGGTTGTGAGGGGAAGATCTTTTCTGGAGAGGGCATTGGCAGGGGTTAGTTGTTTTTCTGGTACATGGTGAAAGGTGAGGTCGTAGTCTTGAAGAAATAGTTGCCATCTAGCATGTCATCGAGTTAATCATCTGAGTTCCTTAATAAAGAAGGTTTTTATGATCCATTAATATGGTTACTTGGTTTTCTGTTTCCCATAGGTAGTATCTCCAATCCTCCAAGGTATGGATGACTCCTAACAACTCTTTGTCATAAATATCATAATTCCTTTCTGCTGGAGATAGTGTGGATGAGTGGTAAGTGTAGGGGTGTAAATCACCATTGCTATCTTTCTGCATAAGGATTCCCCCAGTTGCTCTGAGGGAGGCATCTGTTATAACATAGAAGGGTTTCTTTGGGTTAGGGATAGATAGGACTGGGCAACTAAGGAAGTGTTTCTTTAGGGTTAGAAAGGCATTGTTTTCTTTGTTGGTCCATTGCCATGGCTGACTCTTGGTAGTAAGGGTGACAAGTGGTCAACAAATATCAGAGAATCCAGATATGAATTTCCTATAGAAATTGCAAAATCCTAGAAATGAGTGGGTTTCTTTTATGGTGGTGGAGGGAAGCCATCCTTCTATGGATTTGAGTTTGGTGGGATCCATGGATAGTTCATCTTCAGATATGATCATTCCAAGGTGGTCTGCCTTAGATACGTCAAACATGCACTTTTCCAGTTTGAGATACAGTTCATGTTCTATCATTTGTTGTAAGACTTTCTGGGTGCATTCATCCTATAGTTCTTGGAAGGGGGAATGAATTAAAAGATCATCCATATAGATGATCAGTCATCCTTGAGCGATATAGTTGGTAAAGATGTCATCCAGTAGTGCTTGGAAGGTGGTGGGGGAGTTGCATTGTCCAAAGAACATCACTGTTGGTTTGAACAATCCAAATGGGGTGATAAACGTGGCTTTCCATCAATCTTTGGGTCTGATTAGAACATTGTTATATCCCCATCGCACATCCATTTTGATGAACACCTTCGATCCTTTCACTTTATCCACCAAATCTGATATTAGTGATAGAGGATAGGTATTCTTTATAGTATGGGAGTTGAGGTATCGATAATCTTGGCATGGTCTGAGCTTGCCGTCCTTTTTGTCTACAAAGAAGAAAGGGAAGGCTTGGGAGGATTGAGATGGTTTGATCTTTCCTGTGGCTAACTGTTTGTCCAAAAATTTCCTGCATACCTTACTTTCTGTGGGATTAAGGGATAGTTTTTAGCTTGTTTCGGAGTAAAAGAGTCATCCAGATCGATTTGATGATCATAAGGTTGGAATGGGGGTACTTTATGCATAGCTTCTTCTGAGAATGCTTTTTCATATTTTTTGAACTTTTCTAGGAGGATTACTTCTTTCTTTTCTTCATTTATGGCTAATTCAGTTGATATGGTGGTTTTCCTGATTTACTCAAAGTCTTCTTTGTCTCTGCAGTGTTGAATTACTACCTCTTCGTTCAGATGGGTTAGATTACAGGAGAGGTATTTGACTAGATATCTTTGTGGTTCTGTATCCTCCTTTTTAACTGAAGCTCTCTAGAGAATAGATAGTTGCCCAGTTGACCAATTGATGTCCAGGTTTGTTTGCTTGAGCCAAGTCATTCCTAGAATAATGTCTGTTTTTCTGCATCCTATAATGAGGAAGGTTCATTTTTTTTTTCTTCCGGCTATCTCCAATTCTATTGTGGTTTTATAGTATATTTCTCCTCCAACATTCTTTGTTCCATCAGCATTTATGGCATTTCTTGATTGTCTGAGTCGTTCCAAGGGGAGTCCATGTCTTTTAGCAAAGGATAGGTCTATGAAGCAATTGGTGGCTCCATAGTCCACTAAGGCCTGGGTTTTGATCGTGGTTCTTCTGTCTAGGTCATGTATGAGAATTGGGATTTGGATTGCATCAGGATCTTTGGATACTAGTACAGGCAGAAGTCTAGGGAGTCATGACACGATAGCATGCCCCTGCTTTAAAAACCCTTTACTTTGGCAATATGAGCAATCATTTCTGGAGAAAATGTGGACTAGACTTCCACCTTGGCAACTGTTTCTTCCTTAACCTCATTGTCTACTTCCATTGGTGTATAGTCTTCATCATACACCTGTTTCAACACTCTAAGGAGGTCATCTTGATTAACCTTCTTTTCGCTAGTGAGTTTCTTTATATATTCATTGGCTACTCCAATTTCTTCTTTAACCTCACGGACTTTTTCCTGAGGTTTTGCTTGTGTTCCTCAGCCATCTTTCTGACCCTGAGGGTGATCTCTCAGGTGTTTCCTGGTTGAACAGCTGATCTTGTGACATATGAAGCACCTATTCTCCCTGATATGTTTGGCTTTCTTGACCAGTGTGAGTTTGGTGGTGTTTACATCCATAGCATTTGGGTCTCGACTTCTTCCTCCAGAGTTCCCTTCTCCAGAGTAGAAGAGATGATTTCCTCTGAGGTCTCTTTCTCTTTCTATCTGCCTCATCCTGGTGAATGATTTGTTGATCCAAGACTTCAAAGTATCTGGTTCTCCTTGGAGTATGATAGGGGAGGAGATGTCAAAGTTGAGTCCTTTGACAAATCATTCACATAGGGCTCCCTCACTCTTTTCTTTGGAGTTTGCGGCTTCGAGTTGGAAGTCTTGGATATATTCCTGAAGGTTGGTCATGGTAGACAGCCCTTTTTTCATATGCATCTGAGTAAGTTTTCTTCAGCTATCTTTGTGAGATTCTTCTGACATAAATGAGTTTGAGAAGTCGACTGCAAATGTCTCATAAGTGTATTTCTCTTTTTCTTCTTTGGTGTGGGAGTCATGGTTGGTATACCATCCTTCAGCATACACTCTTCCTTGTCCTTTGCTCATCTTATTGAGACAAGTAAAGATCTTCTTCATGTTTGTGTTGTAGAGGTCTTCATTTAATAAGAAGTAGGCAGACATTGATAAAATCCACCACTTAGCATCTTCTGCCTTTCCTGAGAAATCTGCTGGGCATCCTGCCCGAAGTTCTTTTCCTTCAACCATTTTCTTGGTTGGTTCTTTCCTAGGTGGTACTGGTATTCTGAGGGTAAAGTCTTCTTCTTTGATGTCTACCTGAATTGGTTCTGGTTCTGGGGTATGTGGTCTGCTCTTGTGAGACTCTGGCTCCCTTCTCAAAGTATCTGCAGATACAGGTGGTAGTTCAACAGGTATAGGAGATGGACTTCTTTGGGTGATGACAGTCTCGATAGTAGTGACTGGAGGGATGGATTCTGATGCAGAAGGGCAGCGATGCATTGACTGTCTACTGGTGAAGGGTGAATCAGATGTCCTAGGAGTTCCGCCTCTTCCAGGGATGCAAAGATGTCAAGGAGGAACTGGGGAGTTTCTGATGGCCTCAGCTTGGTTGTCTTATGGATGTGGATCCAAGTCGGAGTCCACTGGGATGGTATATCTTCTGGACAAAATCTTGTCTGTTGATGAGTACCCTACTTGATGATACAAGGGGCAATAGTTCAGCTAGATCTAATGTTATGCTGGACAAGCATAGCACCTAGTCTGATCCTTTATCACAGCACACACTCAATAGTAGTGTGAAGACTTAATAGAGATCCTAAGGGATTTGCTGCAGTGACTCTTTCACACTGAGGAAACTAGACACTGCACTTATTATTGCGAAGATCTAGCTGAGGTTACAAGTACAAGTGGCTACTGTATTTATAGGAATCCCCTAAGGTATAGATCCTATATGTGGAAGGGAAGAGGCACTGCAGATCAAGATCCACAAATGCTGCACCTCACATGAGGCAAAGGAATGAGGTAGTTCAATAGTAAGGTAAATGAAAAGGGGCTGGTGATGCCTGACATACTGGGAACACAAGGAAAGATAAGAATCATGAGGCCTCCTTAAGGAGAGCTGATATGTTGGTACATCAAGAAGGAGATCATTGATAGAAGATCTGAAGAAGATCAATGACCTAAAATGTCCCCAATACTAAGGTGGAAAATAGAAACTTAGCTTTTGGGTATCCAAAGAGAAAATAATGGGTCTGTCATCCAACTTTCAGCCCACTACTCCATCCACTCATCTGCCTGAGGCCAGGCAGGTTCTTCCTCCAATGGTGGATCTAGTTCATCAACATCATATCCATTTCCCATCCACAACCAACAGATAGAGTAGAAACAGTCCTTCCAATGACCAAGACAATCCCATTCAGGGATTGTAACACAACTCCTATCCTGTGATTATTGGTGGCCAGGGCTATCTACCTTTGTCTGAAAATACATAGTAGGCTATCCCATCTGCCAACAAAATAAGAACATCAACAACCCAGTATACCCCCCATTAGTACCTATATCCACCACCAGCCTCAACTTCTTCCATACTATATCTATGGACATGATCACTGACCTCCCCCATTCCAATGGGTCAGATGCTATTCTAGTCATGTTGGACCATGGACTTAGCTGGGGGGCTATTTTCATCCTAACAACCAAATCAGTTGACACCACAGGGGTAGCAACCCTCTTTTTCAAATATATAATCTCATGGTTTGGACTCCAAGATTATCTTGGATAGGAGCCCACAATTTGCATTAGCATTTGCAAAAGAACTAGCTTGTTTACTCAATTATGACATAGCCCTCTCCACCACTTACCATCCACAAACAAACAGAGAAACTGAATGAGTAAATCAGGAACTAGAAACATACCTAAGGATCTTTTGCCAAGAACAATAAGATAGATAAAGTGAATTTCTACTTATGGCAGAATTTAATCACAACTCCTCCATTCACTCCATAACCAAACAAACCCCATTTTACCTAATGATGGAATACGAACCTCGGGCATATCCACCAATCAGAAAAATCCAAAACCCAAACCTAGAACTCTATCTTCAACAATTGGAGAAGGCATGGCACAAAGCTCTTGCAGTGATCACCAATGCCCAACAATTTTACCACACCTTCCCAAAATTCAAACCTTGGAAAAAAGGTGACAAAGTTTAGCTATCTAACAAAAACCTCAGAACCTCCTATCCATTAAAGAAACTTGGCCCAAAAAGGGAAGGACCCTTCCCCATCACTAAAGTGCTCTCACTGGTGACATACCAATTGGGATTACCCTCTAACTGGAAAATCCATAATGTATTCCATGCCTCCCTTCTTTCTCCATTTATCCAAAATGACAAATATGGGATCGCCAACATTCCACTACCCCCTGAGGTCATAGGTGATAATGAGGAATACAAAATCGAACCCATTTTTGAATCACAAAGGACATCCAGGACACAGGTCCTACCTAGTTAAATGAAAAGGATACAGCACTGCTGAAAACACTTGGGAATCAGAAAGCAACTTCACCCATGCTGATGAAACATTGAAAACCTATAAAAAACAATACAAGCTCTTATGACAAAACAACCAACCACCCACTGTGATTTCTACAAGTTCTCACTCAAACAAGAAAAACCAGATCACTATACCCAACAAATCTCTCATATCTCTATCTTCAAAATAAAAAGAAAAAGACATTACACCCAAGAACACATCAAAACACACAGCTGTTATTGCACCATCAACAATTGCCCCTACCATTATTAAGCCCAACATTCCATTCCTTATCATCAATCACTCTCTCCCCTTTTTCTTACCATACAGATGACACCCTCTTCCCATTTTAATCACTTTAAAATTTGTCATTCAGATTGAATTCAATCTCTACTCTGACAATATCAATATTACCTCTCATGCCTTCATTTTCTTCTTTATTTATGTCCCTTATCCTCACCCTGATCAAAGATGTATTCAACTTCCAGATCCTCCCCCCTCCTATAAGAGACTTGTGTTTGTGGCTGTATTAGATGATCCTCAGGGAACCACCCTACTGAAAGCCAACCTAGAACTATGCAAATTATCTTTGATTGTTTTGCTCGTAGAAACCTATTGAAGCTATATTGCCACAAGACTCCTCATCGAAGAGAATCCACTGGAAAACATTACTGAGGTGATCACAGAAAATCTTCACATGGCAGGAGCTCAGACTCTTAATGCCCTTCAATTTTGCAGACTGGGATACTTCATTAAATAACTTCCAGCTTCCACCTTCTTCTCCAAAATCTACCTGATCTTCCTCCAACTCCCCAAAAATATAGGACAGCAAGGAATTGTCAACCTTCAACTTGCAAGACAGTTTGCCTTTCTTAATGGCAGCAGTTTCCTGTTTGAGACTGAGGTGACTGGATGGACTACTGGAGAACTGGGAGATAGCCCAGAAAGAGAGAATCTTCTTCCCATCCTGATTCATCTCTTAGGACCTCTTAAGGAAATTAAAGTGCCTGAAACTCTGGAAAAATCCAAAGGAGAAGAAGAGAACCCCCTTATTGCCCTCCCAATCTCCACCATCCTGTCTCCCAATCCTGTCTCCACTCCCAGATGACCTAAGCAACCTCTCATCTCTAGAATCTACCCCCTCCCAAATAACTCCCCAACTTCACCTACCCATGCCTGAACTTATCAATGCTATTAATGTGGTAGCCCCCACCACCTCCAACCAGCCTGCCCTCACTACACCTGTCCCTACTGTGGGATTGACGGACCAGGGCACGCCCAACATCTATGCCCCCTCCACCACCTGACTAGATCTAATTAGGTGAATGATGGATTGGGATGAAATCAATGAGGTTCATTGACCTTATCAAGGGGGTAATGTCAAGTACCATGTTGACTACCCCAGAAGGGCAACCCCTTTCTCTTCTGAAAGAGACAGGCCCTGGGTTAATGTTAATATCAGCACAGTGGCCTATAGAGGGACCATAGATGGGCAGTATCAATTCTGGCAGGGAAACCCTCAAGGAGCAACTTGGGGAGAGGAACCAATGGGCAATCCAGTATCAGGGTGGTGGAATGTCCAAGCCCCCACCTGAGTGGTCCATAGATCCCACATGGATGTGATCTATCCATGCCATTATTCCCAGTATGCTCTTCTTTGTTACAGACTATCTTTCTTATCTATGGATCCCATTTCCTTTTATAATTATATCCATCACATCTATACAATCTACTCCTCCCCCACCTATGCTTATTTTTCCATTCCCCTTTACCCTATGGACAGCCCCCTCTACCTATAATCGCCTTTTATGATCATGGCAGTACCCCTTATCCACTATAAATATGACTGCCTTGTATAGTAGAAACGCTAACTAGATCTATGTTTAATCTACATGGTATTTGGTTAACCTGCTATCCCTGAGTGAGGGCCGCAGTCAAGACTTCATCAAACCCTACCTGTGACATGATCTACAGGTATAGATCAAAGGTACAGAGGATCCCTAGCATTCTAGCTGTCATTCAATAGTAGACAGGAGACTGATAGAAGTCCAGGATGGTTATGGGAAGTCTTGATACTGTGGCCCTCACTCAAGGATGACAGGGAACCAAATACCACATAGATTAAACATAGATCTAGTTAGAGTTCTACTATACAGGGCAGTCATATTTATATGGGATAGGAGTTACTACTATGACCATTAGAAGCAATCATAGATTAAGGAAGGGGACTGCCCATGGGTAAAGGGTAACATAGATAAGCATAGGTGAAGGGAATTGAGATTGCACAGGTGAACAGAAGATGTGATCAAAATAGAAATATGGTTTGTTGAAGTAGAAAGAGATAAGAGATAAGAAACTCATATAGGGAATAGGGTTACATCTATGCCTTGTCTGTTGGCCACTCTGGTGCTGGTTTGGTCTCTTTCAAGGGCACAGGTGCCACTTGTACATTCCACCATCCAGGAATGGGATCCCCTATGGGTTCACCCCAGGTAGCTCCTTCTGCTTCTCCCTGCCAGAATTGGTGGTATCCCACTTCGTTCATTCCAAATGCTGTGGTGGCAATGTTGGCGTTCAGCCATGGTCTGTCCCCTTCAGAAGGGAAAGGGGTGGCTCTCCATGGATAGTCCACATGATGTATGACATTACTCCATTGATAAGGTCAATAAACCTTATTGATTTCATCCCAATTCAACATCCACCTAGTCAGATCCAGTCATGTGGTAATGGGGGCATAGATGTTGGGGATGCCCAGGTCCATTGATCCCACAGTAGGGGCAGGTGTAGTGGGGGCAGGCTGGTCAGAGATGGTGGGGACTTCCATATTGATAGCATTGATAAGTTCAGGTGTGGGTAGGTGAAGTTGGTTTATGAGGGATGGGGTAGATTCTAGAGATGAGAGGTCACTTAGGTTGTCTGGGAGTGGGTATGGGTTTGGGGGGCGGAGTGGTTGGAATGGGAGGGGCAAGGGGGATTTTCTTGACTTCCCCTTTAGATCTTTCCAGAGTTTCAGGAACCTTAATTTCCTTAAGAGGTCCAGGGTTACAAATCAGGATGGAAAGAAGATTCTCTCCTTCTGCACTATCTCCCAATTCTCTGATAGTCCATCTAATTGCCTTAGCCTCAAATGAGAAACTGCTGCCATTAAGAAAGGTGAACTGTTTTGCAAGTTTGAGGTTAATAATTCCTTGCTGTCCCATATTTCTGGAGAGTTGGAGGAAGACAGGGTAGATTTTTAGGAAGAAGGTGGAGGCTGGGAGTTATTTAATGAAGTATCCCAGTCTGCAGAAATAAAGGGCATCAAGAGTCTGAGCTCCTGCTATACAGAGATTTTCTGCAATTACCTCAGTAATATCTTCCAGTGGGTTCTCTTTGATGAGGAGTTGTGTGGCAATATAGCTTCAATAGGTTTCAATGAGTAGGACAATGGAGGAGAGTTTTCATAGTTCTAGATTGGCTTCCAGTAGGGTAGTTCCTTGGGGGTCATCTAATACTGTGGCAAATGCAAGCCTTCTATAGAAGAGAGGAAGGATCTGGAAATTGAAGATGTCCTTGACTAGGGTGAGGACAAGGGACATAAATAAGGAAGAAAATGGAGGTGTGAGAGGTGAGATTGATATCATTAGCATAGATTTTGAACCCAATTTGAATAATAAATTTCAATGTGATTAAAATGGGAAGGAGTGGTTGTCCATATGATAGAAAGAAAGGGAGGGAGTGGTTAATAATAAGGAATGGAATGTTGGCTAATAGTGATAGGGGCTGTTGTTAATGGTGCAATAGCAGCTGTGAGTTTCTATGTATTCTTGGGTGTAGTGTCTTTTTCTTTTTGTTTTGAATATGGAGATATGGGAGAATTGGCAGATATAGTGAGTGGGTTTGTCTTGCTTGAGGGAGAACTTGTAGAAGTCACAACAGGTGGTGGGTTTTTTGTCATGAAAGTTTATGTTGTTTTTTATAGCTTTGCAGAAATATGTTGGCATGGGTGAAGTTGTTCTCTGGTTACCAAGTATTTTTGGCAGTGCTATATCTCTTTCATTTAACTAGGTAGGACCTGCATCCCGGATGTCCTCTGTGATTCAGGATGGATTTGATTTTATATTTCTCTTCATTACCTATGATTTCTGGAGGTGGGGGAACATCAGCAATCTCATATTGGTCATTTTGGACAAATGGAGATAGAAGGGAGGCATGGAATACATTATGAATTTTCCAGGTAGGAGGCAGTTCCAATTGGTACATCACTGGTGATAATACATTCATGATGGGAAAGGGTCCTTCTCTTTTTGGACCAAGCTTCTTAGATAGATAGGAGGTTTGAAGGTTTTTGTTAGATAACCAGACTTGATCACCTTTTTTCCAGGGTTTGAACTTTTGGGAAGCATGAAAGAATTGTTGGGCATTGGTGATTGCAGCTAATGCTTCATCCCTGGCTGTTTCCAGAAGGTTTAGTCATCTTTCAAGGGTCAGGTTCAAGGTTTTGCTGATTGGTGGGTAAGCTTGTGGATCATATTCCATCATGATGTGGAATGGGGTTTGTTTGGTTGCAGAGTGTATCGAGGAATTGTGGTTAAATTCTGCCATGGGGAGTAGTTCACTCCAGAAGTCCTGTTGGCCTTGGCAGAAAATTCTAAGATATGTTTCTAGTTCCTGGTTTACTCTTTTGGTTTCTCCATTGGTTTGGGAATGATATGCAGTGGAGAGGGTGACATTATAATCAAGGAGTCTGGCTAATTCCTTGGTGAATGCAGATGTGAATTGGAGTTCCCAATCTGAGATGACTTTAGAGTGTAGTCCAAAATGCAGAAACACATGTTTGAAAAATAAGGTTGCTACCCCTGCTGCATCAACAGTTTTGGTAGCAGAGATGAAAATTGCCTCCCAGCTAAGTCTGTGGTCCATCATGACTAGTATTAAATCTGATCCATTGAAAGGGGGAAGGTCAGTAATTATATCCATGGAGATGGTATGAAATGGGTGGGGGCTGGTGACCGGAATGGAGATGAGGGGGAAGTGTACTGGGTTGTTAATATTTTTGTTTTGTTGGCAGATCAGGCATCCGGAAATGTATTTTTGTACAAAGGTGGAGAGATCCAGCCACCAGTAATCTTAGGACAGAAGTTGAATAGTCTAATATTGTCCCCCATGTCCTCTGGCAGTGGAGGAGTATATGGAATGGACCAAGTCCTTTCATGCTTTAGGGGGTATGTAGAGTCAGTGGCAGAAATAGAGTTGTCCATCATCAAAGGTCCAGTCTGTAGGGTGGATTTTGTCAGGATGCTATTTTCCTTGTACATTCATTGGAGTGCATTTAATACCAGTGGATCTTTTTTCAAGGATATTTTTCTTTTTTCTTTTAGGGCTAGGTTGATTTGATTGATGAATAATTCCTCTGGGAGGAGGCAGAGTTCTATGTTATCATCAGACAGGTTTGGATTTGATAGTTGTGATAGAGTGTCTGCCAGACCCATTTGGATTCCAGGAAGGTGGTGGAGGATAAGATCATATTCTTATAGGAATAGTTGCCATCATGTGTGTCATCAGGACAATTTCCTTGCTTCTTTGAAGTAGAGGAGGTTTTTTTGATCAGTGAGGAGGGTTACTGGGTGGACAGTCCCAGTGAGATAGTGTCTCCAGTCATCCAACACATGTATAACCCCTAAAAGCTCCTTGTCATAAATGTCGTAATTTCATTCTGCAGGTGACAAGAAGCTAGATCGATAAGCATATGGATGGAGGTCTACATTTGCATCCTTTTGCATTAGTATCCCTCCTGTTCCTATTAGGGATGCATCAGTCATAACAAAGAATGGTTTGGATAGGTTGGAGATGGAGAGTATTGGTTGTTTTAAGAATTGTTTTTGTAACTC
The DNA here is from genome assembly GCA_038088875.1 of Austroboletus festivus. Lineage (NCBI taxonomy): Eukaryota > Fungi > Basidiomycota > Agaricomycetes > Boletales > Boletaceae > Austroboletus > Austroboletus festivus. The sequence continues at coordinate 30,376 of JBBPJU010000238.1, forward strand.
TCTAAAGGTGGTTTCCTGATCCTTTCTCCAGTGCCATTTTATCATTTTTTTTGTTAAATCAATTAGAGGCCTTCATCATACAATTCTGGAGAGCTGTAGGAATGTGATAAGGAGGGATGAGGATTTCTTCCACTAGGACCATGATGTGGGAGTGGGGGGACCCAGTTATCTGGGATAATCACATTAGTGAAATTTCCAGTGCTAGCTCAGATGATATTTCTATAATATCTTTCTGAACAATATTCTCTAAGTTGAATAAATTGGGGTTGTTCCTGGAAGATCTGTTCAATGAAGTTGAGTAAGGGGATAGCAGGGAGGGATCCAATTGTTCTATCAAAGTTAAGGTGGTGGAGGGTATCTAGGACATGTTTAATAGACTCTTTAAGGGCATTAGTAGTGTTGTTGGGAAAGTTGGGCGATGAGGCTGCCACATTTCTGACCACTGCAAGGCTTTGGTAGGAGAAGACCATCATGAAGAGGAGGGAAGGGAACTGTATGTAAATCATGATTATTTAGAAGGTGTTTGAGGATAGTGGGGGTGTTGAGAAAACCGATCCCTTGGTGTTCGTTACTCCTAACACAACTGAGAATGATGTAGTCTTTTTCTCTGCCTTGGAATGCA
>JBBPJU010000239.1:0-30996 GCA_038088875.1 Austroboletus festivus
TCTAAAGTGTAGGGAGCAGCCCAGGCTTTCTCAGATGCTTCCGATGGAAGTCCAAGACAAGTTCCAAGGCATTCCCTAACTCCATGGCTAAGAGCCAGGAGGTTTCGTCGTCGGTGCCTTCGTATCCTAGCCAGCGAACCAGGTACAGGAGTTGGCAGTGACGCCTTCTCCTATCGATCTTGGAGTCTAAAATCTCCTCGATCTCATACTCCGGTTCTCTGTCAACCTCGATTGGAGGAGGCGGTGACTGGGCACAGTTGGGGATCTTGTTCGGGACTGTGAATTCTAGCTGGGAAACATGAAATACTGGGTGAACAGATTTCATAGAGTCAGGTAAATGGAGTGCAAAGGAAAGTGAACCTGGTCGGGCGATGATAGGGAATGGCCCAAGGTTCTTTTCTGATAATTTTTTAAATGGTTGGGTAGAATGGAAGTACTTGGCTTTGACATAGACTTGATCTCCGATAGCAAAGTCCAGAGCTGGACTGCGTTTTGCGTCTGCTGGTCCTTGATAGTGTTTTTGTGCTTCCAGCATTTCCGTTCGGAGGTAACTGTGGAGTTCGTCTAGGTCAGCGATATACTCGGAAGCTGCGGAAGAAGTTAGTTCTCTTCTGGAGTAGATAGAGAAATTGGGGTGGTAACCCTTGTTAGTGAAAAATGGGGATACACCTGTGGTAACACTTGGTGCATTATTGTAGGCAAATTCTGCAAGCAGGAGTAACTCCGCCCAGTTGTTCTGTTGGTAATTAGTGTAAACACGGAGATACTGCTCAAGGGTCTGGTTGGCACGCTCGGTTTGCCCATCACCTTCCAGGTGATAACCAGAGGTGAAATGAAGGCACATATTGAGGGCCTTACCCAGAGAGCGGAAGAAATGAGAGACAAATTTCAAACCCCTGTTGGAGGTGACATGGGACAGGACTCCGTGCTTTGAGAAAACGTTGATTAAGAACAACTTGGCCAACTCCGGGGAGGAGATGGTGTTGTGGGTCGGAATGAATACTGCCTGCTTGGAGAGATGGTCAATAACAACAAGGATAGAGGTAAAACCATCGGAGGATGGGAGGTGTTCAATAAAGTCCATGGATATTGAGTTCCATGGCTTCTTGGGAACCAGAAGTTGCTTGAGGAGGCCATACGGCCGATGTTGGGGAACCTTGGCACAGGTGCATGTGGTGCAGGAGCTAACGTAGTCCTTTATAAACGTGCAGATCATTGGCCAGGTATATTCCCTGCGGATGAGCTCTAAGGTGCGGTTCTGTCCAAAATGACCTGCTGTTGGGTGGTCATGGAACATTCGGAGAATGCGAAGTTGGAGATCATTGACGTTGGGGACGTAAATGCGTTTGTCACGGAGGAGGAAACCGTCTGGAGACATGATCCAACAGGGATCTTCAGAGGGAGTAGAGATGAGGGCGAATGTGATAGGATCTTGTTTCAAGGCGGATAGGATGTCAGATTGGAGTTGTTCGGAATCGAGGAGTTGAGATGTGCGAAGCATCGGATATTCGAGGATGGTAGCTCGCAGGGAGGACATGAGGCTTTCTTGAGGCGCGAAAATTGGATGATGGTTGTCTGGGTTGACCTGAGCGTAATCCCCACCCCCCTCCTTAGGGTAGACATCCCATCAGCGAGTGAGGGTGTCAGGTTTGGCTCCGAGTTTTCCCGGACGATAGCGGACAGCGAGGTTGAACTGACAAAGGTATTCCGACCACCAAGCTTGATGGCGCGTAAGCACCTTGGTGGTCGTAAAGTATTCTAAATTTTTGTGGTCAGTAACGACGTCGATCAGAGTGCCAGAGCCTTCAAGGTAATGCCGCCAAGCGCGGAACACCTTGTAGATGGCGAGGAGCTCCTTATCATGCGTGTCGTAGTTGAGCTCAGTGGCGACGAGAGTACGGGAGTAAAAGGCGACTGGATGGAGTTCCTGGTCGGGAAGAGTGATGGAGAGGATGCCGGCGATGGCGTAGTTGGAGGCATCGGTTTCGACGGTGATGGGAGCGTCTGGAGTCCAATGGACGAGTATCGGAGCAGAGGTAAAGGCATTTTTGAGGTTTTGGAAAGCCTTCCAACAGTCGTCGGAGAAGACCCAAGGAGTATCCTTACGAGTTAGTCGGGTTAGTGGAATGACAATATCAGAGTAATTATGAATAAAGTGACAATAAAAGTTGGCGAACCCCAGGAAGGATTGTATATCCTTGACCTTCTGGGGTTCCGGCCAATCCACGATCACCTTAATCTTGTCTGCAGCCATGGACAGCCCTGTTGGAGAGAGCATGTATCCAAGGTATTCTACAGTATCGGAATGCCATTCGCACTTCGAGGCCTTACAGTACAAACCGTTGGCCCGAAGTCACCGGAGGACTTCCCGGACATGTTTCTTGTGCGATTCTAAATCCTGCAAAAAAGATTAATATGTCGTCGAGGTATACCACTATGCAGACATCTAGCATGTCCACAAAGATGCTGTTAATGAAGTGCTGAAATGCCACTGGGGCGTTCATAAGTCTGAACGGCATTACCAGCCACTCATAGGACCCATAATGGGTCCGGAACGAAGTCTTCCACTCGTCCCCCTCAGCAATACAGACCAGGTGGTACGCATGCCGGAGGTCGAGCTTGGTGAATATCTTCGCTCCACTAGGAGCATCGAGGAGGTCAGTAGTACGAGGAAGGGGGTAGCAGTCTTTCTTGGTGATTTTATTGAGTCCTCGGAAGTTGACACAAAGTCGCAGGGAACTGTCTTTCTTCTTGACGAACAACATCGGGGCAGCATGTGGAGATGTGGAGGAACGGATGAAGCCGATGTTGAGGTGTTCATCAATAAATTCACGGAGGGACTGCTGCTCAGTGGGGGAGAGGGAGTAGAGCTTTCCGATTGGAGGGGTAACCCCATCCTCGAGGTCAATCTTCAGGTCGAAGGGCCGATGCGGAGCAAGCGTATCGGCCTTCTTCTTGCTGAAAACGTCAGCAAAGTCGCGGTATTCCGGAGGTACATCGGAGAGGTCTGATGCCTCCTCAGTGGAGGAAGCGGAGCGTGCTTTTGCTTCGGGGGACTGGAGTTTGATGGCAAACTGGAGGGAGCCCTCCATCTTGTATGCGCGCACGTAAGCGGCGGCATTGACGAAGGAGATGGCAGGGCACGTGAGTCCAGGTGCCGTGATGGGAGGGGTGTCCGGAGAGATACCAACCAGCAAAGGAGGTGGCAAAGGAGCTGGGACCGGAGGTGCAGGGGGTGACATCAGGGTTGGCATTCTTTTGGCAGAAGGCCGGAACGAGATGCTGCTCGTAGTCCAATCAATTGACGGATTGTAATGGGCAAGCCAGCTGTGTCCACGCACAAGGCTGCTTGAGGAATCCAATGAGGTGACATAAAATGTCTCGGAGGTGGACTCTCCCGAAGGGAACTGAATGGTTAGCTCTAGGCAGAGGTTATGGAAGTGGAAAAGGAGCCGTTGAAGAGATGGAGGGAAAGCAGAGGTATGGGAGTTACAGGTATACAGTGTTTATCTACAAATCGAGAGTCTATGAAACAATGAGTAGAGCCAGAGTCAAGAAGAACAGGAACAGAAGAAATGGAGTACAACAGAATATTTACAACTGGACAAAGTGAATTCAGATCGGAAAGAGCAGACACGTTGAGTCGTAACTCTGTTAGAGCACGGTGAAGTTCAATGCGACTCCTAGCCCGTGCGGAGTCAGAGGAGTCGCTCTCTATTTTTTTGCCTCGGAGGAGGCAGAACCGGAAGTGGACACTGCCAGAGTCGTTGTCGCGGTGTGAGCCTTCGCAGCCCTAGAGGTTGACTTAGGACACTCTTTGGCTGAGTGCCCAGGCTGTCTGCAGAAGAGACAGAGATTGTTATCTAGATGGTGTTGACGCTCCTCAGGAAGGAGCTTGCCATCTTTACCTAGTTTGGACGTGATAGCTGGATTAGGGCTGGAATTATTACCCTTTTTGTTGTTAGATCCACTGGAAGATCTGGAGGTCGAGGCGGTGTTTCCTTGGCCCTTGGATTTGTCCTCCTTGGGCTTTGGGGCTGATGGCAGAGGTGTCTTGTCGGAGGCAGGAGTGGAACTTGTGGTGTGGTTGGATGATTTGTTAGCCTGGCTGATCTCGTCCTTGTGCTCCCAATAGCGATGATCGATTTGCTGGGCGAGCGCGCGGAGTTCTCTGATGTTGTCAGGCTTGCCCTGGCGTGACAACTTATCCTTGATGCAATCCAGGAGCCCATTGTAGAAACTCCGGCGGAGGGTGCCTGCCCCCCAATCGCGGACTTGTGACACGAGGTGATTCCATTCTACTATATATTTGGTTATACAGTGAGTATCTTTCATTTGCAGTCGCTCAAGCTGAGCTTCTGCATTGCCCACTAGGTCGTGAGGACCAAAGTTGGCTTGCAATTCCGTCAGAAAAGCGCGCCAGTTATCCATCCAGAGTGGACGTGACTCCGGGGGTTCATCCCTGAGCAGGTCTGGCTCGAAATAGTCAAGGGCAACGCCCTTAAGATAAGATTGAGTGAACATTACCTTCGTGCAGTCCCGCCGATAACTCTTCGGGTTTGCTTGAAAGTTCAGTTCGCACTGAACAACGAATGTTTGGAACTTTTGGGGGTCCATGCCGTTGAATGCGTCAGGCTCTTGGACTTTTGTCTTTGAGCTGTCAGAGCACCGGCTACGACATAGCGTTTGACGCGTCATATCATGGATGGCATCAGTGAGCTGGGTGAAGGGTTCGAAGGCGAGCGGAACTTCATTGGGAGGTTCTGGGGAGTTGTTCCCCTCATCGTCGGAGGAAATGGGGGAGTCAGAGGAATCCGAATTGTTGCCGTTGTTGTTGTTTCTGGAGTCATCTGGTGCACCACCGGAGTTCCTTAGAGGCAACTCAAAACCTTCATCATCATCGTCATCCCATATTTCCTGGAACCGGGGTCGAGGTGACCATTGGTTCGCCAAGAATCGGGAGTCCGGTAGTGGCATTAGTGGTGATAACGGGCGATTGGGGTGGAATGCGGAGATTGAGTCGCCATGTCTGGCAGTTAGGCTTATGAACTCTCTGGGGATGCCATGAGAGCTCCTGAAGACGTTTTGTAGGATGCAGTCGGACCATTGAGTATGGCTGCGAGTGCTGGTACGGGTTGTCATAATGGGTTTAACGAAATGGACCTGTCAAGTGTGAGTTCGTATATACTGTCAAGTCCTGATTCTCCGGATCGTTCTCTGAGGAGTTCCGAGGCTAAAGGGTGATTGCAAAGGAGATTAGGGCAGAGGTGGACCGAAGTCCAGACAAAGATTGGAACGGAGGTACTTAGAAGATGGATGGTTTGAGGACTTCAGCGCAGGACTTATGTGTCGCGCTCTTGACAAGCCCGTCCTCGGGGATCGTAGATCGGAGATGAGAACAGAGGTGCTCGGACGAGTGAACAGGAGGGTGGACAAATTCGATATACGAACTGAGGAACATACAGGAGGTACTTGTACTTATATACGGAGTGGTATATATAGGGAGGAAAGTCCGGAACAAATGGAAACTGAGTACTGAAGGCAGAGTAAAATCTGTGCAAGAAAGTAAGGGTCATATTCCGGAGCCAAGGGGCTCCGGAACAGTATAAGAGTAAGCAAAAGACTAAACTATAAAAGAGAAGCCTAAGCGATAATACCGGGCACTACCTATAGCTGGAGCTGTGCTGCAAGTGTGATCATGGGAAGTCCGTGAGTCCGTGCAGGAATGGTGAGGGGCATAATAGGGTGATGGGATAGGAGACCAGAAATGGTCGGAGTGGCCCAGGAGGGGACCGGAGGTATGGATATGATAGCCCATCACCTTCTGGGTGATAGCCAAAGGTGAAATGAAGGTGCATATCAAGGGCCTTACCCAGAGAGTGGAAAAAGTGAGAGACAAATTCTGAACCCCTGTTAGAGGTGACATGGGATGGAACTCTGTGTTTTGAGAAAACATTGATGAGGAACAACTTGGCCAACTTGAATGAGGAGATGGTGTTGTGGGTCGGAATAAAGACTGCCTGCTTGGAGAGACAATCAATAACTACAAGGATAGAAGTAAAGCCATCGGAAGACAGGAGGCATTTGATGAAGTCCATGGATATTAAGTTCCATGGCTTCTTAGGAACTGGAAGTTGTTTCAGGAGGCCATAAGGCTGATGTCAGGGGACCTTGGCACGGGTGCAGATAGTGCAGGAGCTAACATAATCTTTTACGAATGTGCATATCATTAGCCACGTATATTCCCTGCAAATCAGTTCCAAGGTCCTGTTTTATCCAAAATGACCTACTGTTGGATGGTCATGGAATATGTGGAGGATTTGGAGTTGGAGGTCATTGATGTTGGAGATGTAGATGCATTTATCATGGAGGAGGAAACCATCTAGAGAAATGCTCCAATGGGGGTCTTTGGAGGGAGTAGATATGAGGGCGGATGTGGTGGGATCTTGCTTCAAAGTGGATAGGATGTCAGTTCAGAGTAATTCAGAGTCAAGGAGTTGGGATGCACAAAGCATCGGGTATTCAAGAATGGTAGCTCGCAGGGAGGACACGAGGCTTTCTTGAGGCATGAAGATTGGATGATGATTGTCAGGGTTGACCCGAGTGTAATCCCCGCCCCCCTCCTTAGGGTAGACATCCCATCAGCAAGTGAGGGCATCAGGTTTTGCTCTGAGTTTTCCCAGATGATAGTGGACAGCGAGGTTGAACTGACAAAGGTATTCCAACCACCGAGCTTGATGGCGTGTAAGCACCTTGGTGGTCATGAAATATTCTAAATTTTTATGGTCAGTAATGACATCGATTGGAGTTCTAGAGCCTTCAAGGTAATGCCACCAGGCACAGAATGTCTTGTAGATGGCAAGGAGCTCCTTATCATGCATGTCATAGTTGAGCTTGGCAGCAACAAGGGTTCGGGAGAAGAAGGCAACTGGGTGGAGTTTATTGTCAGGAAGTGTAATGGAGAGGATGCTGGTGATGGCGTAGTTGGAGGCATCAGTTTTGACAGTGATAGGAGCATCTGGAGTCCAATGGACAAGGACTGGAGTGGAGGTGAAAGCATTTTTGAGGTTTTGGAAGGCCTTCCGACAATTGTCGGAGAAGACCCATGGGGTATCTTTATGAGTTAGGCAGGTTAGCGGAACTACGATATCAGAGTAATTGTGAATGAAATGATGGTAAAAGTTGGTGAACCCCAGGAAGGATTGTACATTCTTCACCTTCTGGGGCTCTGGCCAATCTACAATCGCCTTAATCTTGTCCGCAGCCATGGACAGCCCTGTTGGGGAGAGCATGTATCCAAGGTATTCTATGGTATCAGAGTGCCATTCACACTTTGAGGCTTTACAGTACAAACCATTGGCCCGAAGTTGCCAGAGGACTTCCCAGACATGTTTCTTGTGCGATTCTAAATCCTGCGAAAAGATTAATATGTTGTTGAGGTATACCACTACACAGACATCTAGCATGTCCACAAAGATGCTGTTAATAAATTGCTGAAATGCTGCCAGGGCATTTGTAAGTCTGAATGGCATTACCAACCACTCATAGGATCCATAACAGGTTCAGAAGGAAGTTTTCCACTTGTCCCCCTCAGCAATATGGACCAGGTGGTACACATGCTGGAGGTTGAGCTTCATGAATATCTTCACTCCACTGGGAGCATCAAGGAGGTCGGTAGTATGGGGAAGGGGGTAGTGGTCTTTCTTGATGATTTTGTTGAGTCCTTGGAAATCGACACAAAGTCACAGGGAACCATCTTTTTTCTTGACAAACAACATTGGAGCAGCATGCAGAGATGTGGAGGGACGGATGAAGCCAATGTTGAGGTGTTTGTCAATAAATTTGTGGAGGGATTGCTGCTCAGTGGGGGAGAGGGAGTATAGCTTCCTGATTGGAGGGGTAACCCCATCCTTGAGGTCTATCTTCAGGTCGAAAGGCTGATGTGGAGTGAGCGTGTCAGCCTTCTTCTTGCTGAAAACATCAGCAAAGTCACAGTATTCCAGAGGTATATCAGAGAGATCTGATGCCTCCTCAGTGGTGGAAGTGGAATGCGCTTTTGCTTCGGGGGACTGGAGTTTGATGGCGAACTGGAGGGAACCCTCCATCTTGCATGTGCACACGTAAGCAGCAGCATTGACAAAGGAGATGGCAGGGCAAGTGAGTCCAGGTGCCATGATGGGAGGGGTGTCCAGAGGGGTACCAACCGGCAAAGGAGGTGGCAAAGGAGCCGGGACTGGAGGTGCAGGGGGTGACGTCAGGGTTGGCATTCTTTTGGCAGAAGGCCAGAATGAGATGCTGCTTGTAGCCCAATCAATTGATGGATTGTAATGGGCGAGCCAGCTGTGTCTGAGCACAAGGCTGCTTGAGGAATCCAACGAGGTGACATAGAATGTCTCAGAGGTGAACTCTCCTGAAGGAAACTGAAGGGTTAGCTCTACAGCAGAGGTTATGGAAGTGGAAAAGGAACCGTCAAAGAGACAGAGTGAAAGTGGAGGTACGGAAGTTACAGGGATACAGTATTTATCTATGAATCGAGAGTCTGTGAAACAGTAAGTGGAACCAGAGCCAAGAAAAACAGGAACAGAAGAAATGGAGTATAACAGAATATTTACAATTGGACAGAGAGAGTTTGGATCAGAAAGAGCGGATGCGTTGAGTCATAACTCCATTAGAGCATGGTGAAGTTCAATGCGACTCCCAGCCTGTGCAGAGTCAGAGGAGTCACTCTCTATTTTTTTACCTTGAAGGAGGCAGAACTGGAAGTGGATGCAGCCAGAGTCATTGTCGTGGCACAAGCCTTCACAGCCCTAGAGGTCGACTTGGGACACTCTTTGGCTGAGTGCCTGGGCTGTCTGCAGAAGAGACAGAGATTGTTATCTAGACGGCGTTGATGCTCCTCAGGGAGGAGCTTGCCATCTTTACCTAGCTTTGAAGTTATTGCTGGATTTGGGCTGGAGTTGTTGCCCTTTTTATTGTTGGACCCACCAGAAGATCTGGAGGTCAGGGCGGAGGTTCCCTGGCCCTTGGATTTGTCTTCCTTGGGCCTCGGGGCTGATGACGAAGGTGTCTTGTTGGAGGCAGGAGCGGAACTTGTGGTGTGGCTGAATGACTTGTTGGCCCAACTGATTTCATCCTTGCACTCCCAATAGCAGTGGTCGATTTGCTGGGTGAGTGCATGAAGGTCTCTGATGTTGTTGGGCTTGCCCTGGTGTGACAACTTGTCCTTGATGCAATCCGGGAGTCCATTGTAGAAACTCCAGTGGAGGGTGCCAGCCCCCCAATCGCGGACTTGTGACACGAGGCAGTTCCATTCTACTATGTATTTTGTTATGCAGTGAGTGTCTTTCATTTGCAGTCACTCCAACTGAGCTTCTGCATCATCCACAGGGTCATGCGGACTGAAATTGGTTTGCAATTCCATCAGAAAAGCTTGCCAATTGTCCATCCAAAGTGGACACAATTCCAGAGGTTCATCTTCTAGTAGGTCTGGTTCAAAGTAATCAAGGGCAACGCCCTTAAGGTAGGATTGGGCAAACGTTACCTTTGTGCGATCCTGTCGATAGCTCTTCGGGTTCACTTGGAAGTTCAGTTCACACTGGACGACAAATGTTTGGAGTTTCTGAGGGTCTGTGCTGTTAAAGGCATCAGGCTCTTGGACTTTCATCTTTGAGCTCTCGGAGTGATGGCTGTGACATAATGTTTGATGTGTCATATCATGGATGGTGTTAGCGAGTTGCAAGAATGGCTCAAAGGTAAGCAGGACTTTGTTCGGAGGTTCTGGTGAGTTATTTTCTTCATTGTCAAATGAGATAGGAGACTCAGAAGAGTCTGAGTTATCTCCGTTGTTGTTATTTCCGGGGTTGTCTGGAGATGCACCACTGGAGTTCCTTAGTGGCAACTCGAATCCTTCTTGATTGTCATCGTTCCACAGTTCTTCGAACCGGGGCTGAGGTGACCATTGATTTGCAGAGAACTGTGAGTCCAGTAGAGGTGTTAATGGTGATAGTGGGCAGTTGGGACGGAATGCGGAAATGGAGTCACCATGTCTGGCAGTTAGGCTGATGAACTCTCCAGGGATGCCATGAGAGCTCCCAAAGACGTTCTGTAGGATATGGTCAGACCGTTGAGTACAGCTGCGAGTGCTAGAGTGGGTTGTCATAGTGAATATACAGAAAGGACCTGTCAAGTGTCAGTTCGTATATACTGTCAAATCCTGATCCTCTGGATTGTTCTCCGAGGAGTTCCAGGGCTGATGGGTAGTTGGAGGAGGGTTAGGGTAGAGATGGACCAAAGTCCAGAATGGAGATAGGGGCAGAGATACTTAAGATGATGAATGGGTGAGGACTTCAGCACAAGACTTATGTGTCATGCTCTTGACAAGCCCGTCCTCAGGAATAGGAGATCAGAGGTGAGACAGAGGTGCTTGGATGAGCGAACAGGAGGGTGGACAAATTCGATATATGAACTGAGGAATATACAGGAGGTATTCATACTTATATATAGAGCAATATGTAGATAGGGAGGAAAGTCTGGAACAAATGAAAACCAAGTTCCGAAGGCAGAGTAAAGTCTGTGCAAGAAAGTAAGGGTCATATCCTGGAGCCAAGGGGCTCTGGAACAGCATAAGAATAAGTGAGGAACTAAACTATAAAGGAAAAGCCTAAGCAACGATACCAGGCACTACCTATAGCCAGAGCTGTGCTATGAGTGTGATCATGGGAAGTCCAAGAGTCCATGCAGGAATGGTAAGGTGCATTATAGGGCAAGGGGATATGATGACCAGAGATGGTCGGAATAGGCCTGGGAAGGGACCGGAGATATGGATATGACATATACATCTTGTCCATCACTGTTCCCTTATCTCATGGCTGCCTCTATCTCCATCACACTCATCCTAGGACTTACCTTTGCCCTCTCCATCATTCTCTAGTTCCATCTCATCACTAAAAGGGCTATACTCTGACCTATCCAGTTGAAGCATAACAGATAGCAAATAAGTAATCAGGCTGATTACTATACAAGAATGAGTAAACAAAAGTAAGAGAGTATGACTCAGCCTGAAGACAAATTGGACTTATCCTATTGGGATTATTCAAGTAGAAATGAAAGGCTAGAGTCATTACAAAGTAAAACACAAATAAGAAATAAATTATAATAGCCAGAGTCTACAGGCTCATAATTTAAAAAATACATAGGCATTTATTAAGAATACTATCATGGCCATGCATCCTCCTTTATTTACATGCCAATAGTCCATACTGTTTGTGCCTGAGGCAGTTCAAATTTTGTTGACACAACTGCTGGGGGATGACTGTATCAGGGGAAGTGGATATTACAAGTCAATAGATGAGGCCCCCTCTGACAGGACTCAAACAATGGCTAGTTCCAGGGAACCAGTTACACTGAACAATGAATGAATAAACCAAGCTTAGGAAAATACTATGAGCTGAGCTCTTATATACTACTTTCTACACAGCCATGCAGTGCATCCATGAGGAAAACATGCTGTAGAGGGTTGTATGAAACCAGTGTCTATGATGTCATATAGAATGTGATAGAATTGCATAGAACAAACCAAATACACAGCTTAGATAGTGATTATTGTGAAAGGGTGAAGAGTAAAAGGTATGATAAGATAAGATAAGGAAAAAGGTTCTGACACCCTCATTTCCTGACAAACTGGACTGGCCCCACCTGTCAGCCATGATGGAGCTCAACAATCCCCTATGGGATATTCCTCAGTTCACCAGAGAGAATCTCCTAATGGGAAGGGTACACCAGTTTCTATGGGATGAGGACTATGTGAGGAATTGGGATGGAAACCCTGAATAGTTAGGGGTCACGTGTTCTTGCTATAAACGCGGTCGGGCGCGTCGTTGCTCGACTGATCGCGCGACGATGAGCTCGTCTGAAGCGGAGAATTTCGACCTCGACAACGTCTCTGGCACGGAGAGCGACGACTACTCACCGCCAAGTAGGACCGTGAGCAACCCTCGTCTCATTCTGTCGCGCACTCAACCCTGCCACTCGTGTTTATCAGGCTAAAGCACCCACCAAGAAAGTGGCTTCGAAACCATCCGAGAACGCAGCCAGGTCTATTGCGAAACCGAAAGCGGCACCAAAGAAAAAAGTGCTTGCAACCAAGAATGATAACGCCAAGGACAGCGCCTCTGGCAGCGACAAGGACGATGATGGCAACAACCCCACGCGACCTGTCGTGGCCACGACGACGAACGAAAAGAAAAAAACAGCATCAGAAACATACACAAAGGTGCGCACTATTGGGTTCTTGCGTAATAGCCTGCTGATGTCGTCCTGAACTAGTTGACACAACTAGAGCATATTCTTAAACGTCCGGATTCGTACATCGGGAGTGTAGAGACTGTCACTCAGGCGATGTGGACGTATGATTCCGACAACAGGCGTGTAGTGCATCGTGAAGTTAAGTTTGTGCCTGGCTTTTTCAAGATTGTCGACGAAATTCTCGTTAATGCGGCGGATAACAAGGCGTGTATGCTACTTCATAAATTGCGTCCTTAACTAGACCTTCCCTAGATAAACGACCCTAACATGGACACGCTCAAAGTCAACATCGACGTCGACGAAGGAACGATATCCGTCTACAACAATGGTCGTGGTATACCCATCGAAATGCATTCCAAGGAGAAGATGTATATTCCTGAGCTTATCTTTGGCCATTTACTGTCCTCTTCCAACTATGACGACGATGAAAAGAAGCTGACTGGTGGTCGTAACGGTTACGGTGCTAAATTGGCCAACATTTACTCGCTTGAATTCACCATCGATACCGCTGATAAGAACACAAGTCAGAAATACAAGCAGACGTGGACGAACAACATGAGCAAATGCGGGACTGCCAAAATCACAAAGAATGGCAAAGGAGAGGAATACACCAGGGTTACCTTCAGGCCAGACTTGAAACGATTTGGTATGGAGGGTATCGACGAGGACACGCTATCTCTCCTCAAGAGGCGCGTCTATGATATGGCTGGCACAGTCAGGGACGTCAAGGTCTTCTTGAACGACGAACGCTTGAAGATCAAGAACTTCAAGCAGTACGTGGAAATGCACCTTGAATCCACCGCCGCCGAGGCAGCTGCAGCGTCTGGTGGTGCTGCACAGGCGAAGCCGAGTATGATCTACGAACAAATTGGCCCACGCTGGGAGGTTGCTTTTGCCGTGTCCGAAGGGACATTCCAACAGGTCTCGTTCGCAAACTCGATCGCCACGACTAAAGGCGGCACCCACGTCACGCTCATCGCAGACCAAGTTGCTAAAAATCTCATTGCCGCCATCGAGAAGAAGAACAAGGGTGCCAAGGTCAAGCCAGCGCAGATCAAGAACCATATGTGGGTCTTCGTGAACGCGCTCATCGAAAACCCTACTTTCGATAGTCAAACGAAGGAGACCCTCACGTTGACCGCGTCCAAGTTCGGTACAAAGCCAGTCCTATCAGAGGATTTTATGAAGAAAGGTGCGTCTTTACTAGTCTTATGTCTCGGAAGCTCACATAACTGCGGCTAGTTTTGAAATCTTCCATCATTGATAATGTGCTAAATTGGGCAAAGTTCAAGGCGGATCAACAGATCAAGAAAACGGATGGGTCGAAGCGCAACCGGTGAGCAGACGTGGTTTATGTTCATCTCTTCTGACCTTATCTCTGTGATAGCCTCACTGGCATGACCAAACTGGCCGATGCCAACAATGCCGGAACGAGGCAGGCCGACCGGTGTACTCTCATATTGACAGAAGGAGACTCCGCCAAGGCTCTCGCGGTTGCCGGCCTCGGTGTTGTTGGACGCGACAACTTTGGTGTCTTTCCCTTGCGTGGAAAGTTGTTGAATGTACGAGAAGCCAAGCATGACCAGATCATGAAGAACGAAGAAATCCAGAATATCAAGAAGATCATGGGTTTGCAGCATAACAAGGAATATATGAGCGTTGGCAGTTTGCGATATGGCCGTCTGATGATCATGACGGATCAGGTTAGGACCCAAGTCTCTTTCGAAACTTTAGACTAACTCGTGATATAGGATCACGATGGCTCACATATCAAGGGCCTTCTTATCAATTTCTTGGACCATTTCTATCCTTCGTTGCTCAAGATCCCCAACTTCCTTGTGGAGTTCGTCACGCCCATCGTACGTGTGAGCAAAGGAAAGCAGCGAATCGATTTCTTTACCATTCCTGAATATGAGCAATGGCTGGAAAGAACGCAGGATGCGCACAAGTGGGACTCAAAGTACTACAAGGTCTGATTTTACCGTGGGATTTCATTTTGCATTGTATTCATTAGTGAATATCGCAGGGTCTTGGAACTAGCAGTGATGCCGACGCACGCTATTACTTTGGTAATATGGCGAAGCACATGATTCCTTTTGCTTCTACTCAAGATGGCGATAAGGAACTGATTGACCTCGCATTTAGCAAGAAAAAAGCCGACGACCGGAAAGAATGGCTCCGTCAGTTCAAGGTATGCCAAATATCGTCCTGTAGGGACACTGTCTGATCGCCCTCTAGCCCGGTACATACCTTGATCACAACATAGACGAAATCCCTTTTTCGGATTTCATCAACAAGGAATTGATCTTGTTCTCGATGGCCGACAACATCCGGTCCATTCCATCGGTAGTAGATGGTCTTAAACCAGGTCAACGGAAAGTGATCTGGGGTTGCTTCAAGCGGAAACTCAAGAAGGAGATCAAGGTCGCTCAACTTGTCGGTTATATTTCCGAAGTCGCGGCGTATCACCATGGCGAAGCGTCGCTGACTATGACTATCGTCAATCTCGCTCAAGACTACGTCGGCTCGAACAACTTGAACCTCCTGCTGCCCAACGGTCAGTATGGGACGCGTGATATGGGCGGTAAAGACCATGCCTCGGCAAGGTATATCTTCACCGAGCTGGCACCCTTGACGAGAACGGTGTTCAATCCCGACGACGGGCCATTGCTGACGTACCTCAAGGAAGACAATGATTGGATCGAACCCGAGTACTATATGCCCGTCATTCCGATGGTTCTCGTGAATGGTGCGGAGGGTATAGGAACGGGTGAGAACTGCGTTCGTCCAAGAGAGTATGATTGCTGAGCACCCGTTCGATAGGTTGGAGTACCACCATCCCTTGCTACAATCCAATGGACATCGTTTCCAACTTACGGCGGTTGATGGCGGGTGAAGAGCTGGTTCCTATGCTTCCCTGGTGGCGAGGTTTCAAAGGAACGATCCGGAAGGTTGGCGAGCACAAGTACGACGTCACTGGTATCGCAAAGAAGATCAATGATACGACTGTCGAGATCACCGAGTTGCCTATTCACAAGTGGACGCAGTCTTACAAGGCCGAACTGGAAGCGATGATCGGTGAAAAGGGGGACGGTGTGATCAAGGTAATGTATTTGTCCGTTGGTATACATGCAGCATTCGCTGATAAAAAAAGTAGGACTATAAAGAACACCACGACAATGTCAACATCCACTTTGTCGTTACGATGGGTGCAACGGATCTCGAGAAGGCAGAAGGGCAAGGACTGATTGAATTCTTCAAGTTGACGAGCAAAATCAATACGAGCAACATGATCTGTTTTAACTTTGAGGGCAAGATTCAAAAGTACTCCTCGCCAGAGGAAATCATTGAAGAGTTTTACCCTCAACGCCTGGCGTACTACCAGAAGCGAAAAGTGCGTATGGCCAGGTTCATGGGCTTTTCTTGGCTGATAGGAACGGTGGAACATAGGATCACATGGCCAACGAGCTTCAGCTGCAGTTTGAAAAGCTCTCTAACCAGGCGCGGTTCGTCAAGATGATCGTGGAGAAGGAATTGGTGGTGTCAAACCGCAAGAAAGCAGACATCATGACCGACTTGCGCAAACTCAAGTTCCGGCCATTCCCCAAGGTGGCCAAGGCGAAAGCAGCTGGCGAGACGGAGGATGTTGTTAACGCAGATGAGGACGAGGAAGCGGTCGAGGATGTGCCTGGTGCGACAGATTATGACTATCTATTGGGCATGGCCATTTGGAGTTTGACAAAGGAAAAGGTAAGTCTCATAAGCCTAGTTGTCAGCTCACGGCCATCTGATTTGGGGGACTGCTAGATCGAAAAGCTCTTGCAACAAGCCGCGGAGAAGGAGCAGGAGTTGCTTGCGCTGCTAGAACGTACCCCTGTCTCACTATGGAACGATGATCTGGACAGCTTTTTGAAGGAATGGGAGGCAAGTGATGATCTGTTGTTGTTTCTCCTTGCGTGTGAACTGTTTCACTGCAGAAATGTTGCCAAGACTTTGATAACAAGAGCGTGCTTGATGCGAACGGGAAGAAGATCAAGAAGAAGCAAGCTACGCTTAAACATCGGAAGTCGCTGACGGGTTTCAAAGGTTTTGGCTCGGAGGGCTCCGAGGACGATTTCAAGCCCACTAAAGCCGTGGCTAAGAAGAGGGTGGAGCCTAAACCGAAGCCGGGACCTTCGAAAAAGGAGAGTGACGGTGAGAAGGTTGCCCTTGAACGTAAGAAGGCACCCGCCAGAAAGGCGGCTCTCAAAGTAAAATCCGAGTCGGAAAGTGACGTTTCGGACGTGCCTGTGAAAAAGAAGTCGGCGGCAAAGAAACCTGTGCAGGTGGACACAGACACGGACATTGAGATGATAGACTTGCCGCCCGTGCCAGCAAAGGGCAAGGAGAAGGCCAAAGCTGCTGACGCGCCAAAGCGAAAATCGTACGTGTGTCTTGTGATCTTATTCCAGCGCTATGACTGACGCGACGTGCAAGGCCTGTGGATGAGGACGAGAGCGAGGACGACGCGTCTATCCGACCGGCTGTGAAGAAAACCAAGATGACGGATTTCTTTGACAAGGCTGGGTCATCTGAAGGGACAAGGAAAGTCACGACACGAAAACCTTCGAAGAAGGTAGTACCCTCGAAGAAGATGGAGAGCGACGAGGAGGAGCTGGTAGTAGTGACGCGTCCTGCAGCACCTACGCGTATTGCACGAGATAAGGCGAAGAAGTACATCGAGATTGAGTCGAACCCTGACGACGACGACGACGACGATGACATGTATGCAGACTAGTTATGTACTGTATGTATGTATCCTTTATGGTCGCTATTGTCAGGCACGTGGTCGTGCAAGCGACGTGCCAACCTTTTTTTTTTCCTTCCTTCTTTCTTTCCTTCTCTTTCTTGTCCAAGTCCAGTTTGGGTGTGCTACCGTATCAATCTTGGAATGGCGGCACCACCTCTGATACGGCAGCCTCCCCTACCACGTCTCAATATTCCTCCGCCCCTTCACATGCACCAACATTTCGACAGTAGACAGGCCGTGTTCTCACCCAACCATCCGACGGCCATCCCACAGAACTACCCTCCTCAGCCTCCTCCTTTTCAGATCGCGCCCCCTTCCTTACAGACACCCATGCAACCTTTTTTCCCTCCTCAACCTCCAAATGCACCCGGTCGTCCCACGTATCAGCACCACAGAGGCCACTCGAGCATCGCACACATCCCTGGCTTTCCACCACCGACCGCTATTCCCATCACACCTCTCGCTCAAGGTTTCCCCATTGTCGTACCACCATTTGGCCAATCGTTCATACCCAGGAATAGACGTGCACCGAGTATCAGCATCGGTGGTCCTCCGAAAGCACCACTCGGTGGCCCAGGAAGAAAACATAGCCCGCTTCCCCCAGCTCCTCCTCCTCCATCTGCTCAAAAGGGTAAAAAAGTGATCGTCAACTTACCGGTCGAAACGATATCCGGCACGGAAGACCATCCCTCAAGTCGACCTTCATGGGCCCGCACACCCATGCCGACGACCAGTCATGACGAACCGGTGGTGATACACCCGGAAGTTTCAACCGCAGAACCATATCCTCCGGACAGCTGGCGGTATCATATTCCAGATACGGTTGACGTGTTCTTACCTGGAAAGGTACGCGACGCGTGTTTGTTCGTGTTCATCTGCTGATCGTGAACACGTTCTGTCAGGTTGCCTGGGATGCTATCAAGCAACGCGTCATCGAGGAAAAGTTGGAGAAACTGGGTGTAGAACGAGGTACGGGTGGTTCTGTTTCTCTTCATGCACCTCATACGCGTGCTGCCTCAGTGAGTGCCGCGCTACCTGATCGAGCATGGTCATTGGCGTGCTCAAAACGTTTGCTAGATATCATCACCGGCTGATCCATCCTTACTTTATTTCAAATTGAACAAGTTGCAGCAATCTCAGAATGCCTCGGCCGCGAATTCGCTCTTAAATTCGCCCCAACAACCGTTCAACCTCACGCCGTCCCCTGGATCGCAACTACCACCCAGACTTCAAAATAGACATGGACACAGCCTTTCTCTCGCACATCCTTCTGCGCCCGTTCATCCATCGTCTTACAACCCGGCCGCAGCATTCAATCCCTTTGGCCCGGGTGCCGTCTTGGGTTCCGACAGTATCGAACAAGACCTCCAACCTTGCACCGTCGATCAGATTCACGCACCGCAAGGACGCGTTCCCATGTCAATACCGTCTCTCGCACCACCTAGTATTAGTCGCGGTAGCAGTCGTCCAGACTTTATCCGTGGATTTGGCTTGGAAATACCAGAGGAGGAAGAACCAGAAGAGGAGGAGCCACTCCGTGATGATGCACACGTGGAGCAAAAGTCGCCAAAGAACGAAGATGCCCTCGACCTCGTTCGTTCTCCCAGCCAACCAACGACCGAGCCCAGCTCGATGACGCCCGTCGCGCAAAGCATACTTCACTCGAGACACACTTCAAGGCTGTCCCACGCACTCTCTTTACGCTCGGTTGGGGGAATTCACGACTTGGCTATGCCAGAGCAAGTGGATATAATACCCATCAGGAGTCCGGTAGGCAATCCAACGATTGACGACTTAGATCAGGACGCCGTCGGTGAGTGGACGGGATCTGAAGATGTACGTCTCGACTCGGATGATGAGGTAAGACTTTCCAGTCCCAGGGCCACGTTGTTCTGTGCCACTCACTCCTCCCAGGAGAGCATTGGCGAGTGGTCCAATCCTTCAGACGAAGAGCGGGCCCGCCAGGCTCGGATGCAACGTCGTTTGATGCGCCAAAGAGGTCGAGAATTGGAGACACCTAGACGGTTGCCCAACTTCCCTGCACCGCCAAATAATATCTTTGGCGTGCGGGTCCGACGCGATTACGATCTGGTCTCGAATCCAAGTGAAGACGGGATGCATGCGGAACAGAGAGCAGCATTCCTCGGCGTGGACCCTATGCACTTTACCCTCGGTCCATCGTCTACCTCGACACCAGGACGTCGACCTCTCCCGCCACTCCCACATTCTAGGGATCCTTCAGCACAGTTTAGTGTGCATGATCCTGCAGCCGCGCATTCTCGTTCCGGGTCTGACCAACTTGTTGAGCAGCCTATCGTGCCACCTGCACCACCTTCTGTCACGCTTAATCCACACGCGAAGCCATTTGTATTTGGTGTCAACAGAGGATCAGGTTCAACCCCGTGGGGGTCTCTGGATGGGCTTCCCCTCCCTCCATCCCCGGCATCGGTCCATTCTCGCGCTCCCTCCTTTGGCAAGCCTCTCAATGCGGCAGCACAAGAGTTCAGACCAGCCGGATTCACTTTCCGCCCTCCTCCCGGTGTGCCGCAGCTCACTTTCCCTTTCTCACCTCCTTCGCGCCCGCTTCCCTCCCCCCCTATCAAGTCATCCCCAGCACGGGCCCAGCAAGGTAGAGAAAAAAGACAGCGCCGTGGGTCGCATACGACCGCATCCGAGGATGGCGATAGCGGCAAAGAGAATATGGCATCCTTCCGCTTCCCAGCTATTGACGGGGCCCCTAGCGTACGCCACACTGCGCCTAGCTCGCCGCGCACCTCGGGATCACAGGATTCGCGTGTGGGTGGCGGACTACTGCAACCCCTTACTTTCTCCGGATTCCCGAGTGACTCGATGCGTCGTGCAGAAGAACTGGAAGAGGTGGAAGGAGCCATGTCCAACGACAATACAGAGGAACATCGTCCCGCAGCTCCGGTTACCAAACCAAAACGTGCACCAATTCCGCTGGATTTCAAGAACCCTTTGCCGTCTAACACTGTCCCTGCTGGCGTGTTCAAAGCCCTCGTCGGAGACGAAAAAACCCGACGCACTGTTCGCTCGCGATTGGGTTCGCGCGAAATCTTTGATCACTCGCAACGTCCTTCGCTCGACGATTTGGCTGTACCCGCTATTTCCATGTCTGCGAATAGGTCTCAGTCTCGCTTTGTTACAGATCCTGGCCTCCAGCGCGAGAGCATCGACTCACCTGATATCTTTACGCCTCA
The DNA here is from genome assembly GCA_038088875.1 of Austroboletus festivus. Lineage (NCBI taxonomy): Eukaryota > Fungi > Basidiomycota > Agaricomycetes > Boletales > Boletaceae > Austroboletus > Austroboletus festivus. The sequence continues at coordinate 20,314 of JBBPJU010000239.1, forward strand.
AGTTAAACGTCGTTCGTCATTGCCTGCCATGCACAGCGCACACAACTCATCGCTCTCTCACATGTCGATACCCGCTGTCAATCTCACCAAGCGTCTGGAGGCACAAGCGCTTGAAGAGAAGATTGAGGCAATGTTGGATGAGAAGTTCAAGATGGTTCACTCGGAGATTGCCAAGTCGCGCGGTGCGGGTGCTGCCTCCATCAGTCCTGCCACAGAAGACGCCATCGCAGAAGTTGTTGCCCTATTCCGGACCCAGCTGCAGGAGTCCGCGGCGAGGGGATTGGATGACAGTCAGATGGACGCTCGTGGTGAGCTAGACCTTGAGCTCATTCGCGATGCTGTGCAGAGGGGCCATGCTGAGAACCTATTGCTGCTGCAAACGGAGCTCCGTGAGGCTCTCTCTCGCATCGAACAGGCTTTGCCTGTGCCTGCGCCATCAAACAACGTGGAACTTGTCCCGATCATCGATCAAATTAATCATCGCAACCTCCAAGTCATCCTCAACACGCTCGGCCAGCTTTCGAGCAAGATTGACACGCGTCCGTTTGCGGACCAGTATGAAAAGAACACGCTCATAGAGGAGATGTTGACTGCATTTGGTCCACACTGGAAGGCGTTGCGCCCAGAGGCGATCGATTACGATGTGTTGACTGCCAAGCTGAGTCAAGCGGTCAAACCGAATATCGAACAGCTCATCGATCTCGCTGCGGATAAGCGTGAGACGGCGGGACTCATCGTTGAGAGTCTTTTGCCTCTGTTACCGCCTTCGCCTTCGTTCGACACCAATGCGGTCACTACTCAAATCACGTCCGAGGTTCGACGCGTCATTGCGCCGATTGACGCGCACGAGATCAAGGAACAGGTCGCTGACCTGGTCGTTGAGCGTCTTGATGCGCGTCTCGCCAATCGCGACAAGGCGTTCAATGTAGATGCTGTCTCAGGCAAGGTCGCGGAAAGCGTCCTGGGAGGTTTGCAGTCCATCAAGGACGTGACGCCGAAACTCGATGCTTTGACAGAATCTCAGGTGTCGCTGTTGGCCAAAAGTGATGATCTCGTTGCCAAGCACACCGACTTGGCTATGCTTGCGTCAAGTCTTCCCTCTCAATTGGAGGATCTCCGACGCATTGTTGAAGCAGCCCAGACGATACCTGTGGAATCGTTGACATCCACAGAAACAAGTGAAACCATCCTCTCTACCCTCCACCTGCTCCAAAACACGGTCGAAACCGTCGCAGACGGCCAGAATTCGATGTTCTCGCAAAAAGATGATCTCGTCGCGCTGCAAAAGTCGTTCCACGATGTTCTCGTCGATCGTCTCAACATGCTTCCTGAATCACTCAATTCTGCCGTGACTGTGCTGCAAAACGCACACGCCGAGTTTGCCATGTCGCGCGATGTCGCCAAGTGTGATGCAGACGAGATTCGCAAACTCAAGGGAGCTAATAACGAGCTCCAGATACAGCTTGCGAAGGCACGGGGCGCACATGGTCAAGTTCGTGTCGAAAAAGACAACTTGAGCGAACGACTCAAGGAGGTGGAAAACGATCGCGAAAGCCTGCGTGCGCGGACGTCTGAGTTGCAGGCAACGATCAGCGCACATGCGTCTGAAGTCTCGGCTGTGGAAGTTCGTAACTCGGATCTACAAGACGCGCTATCGCAGAGTTTGGCGCGACTCAAGGCATCGGACGTGGCCATGCAGTCGAACCAGGAGCGCATTGCTGAGCTAGAGAAGGCGAACAAGGACGCTGCCGTCGAACAAGAGTCATTCAAGACTCAGGTATGGTGTTACATTTTCTTTCTCCTTGACATGGATTGAATGGCCTGCAGCTAAGCGATCTTCATATCCGAGCCGAAGTAGCAGAGCGCGAAAAGGAGCTGACCACACAGTCGCTCGGGCTTCTTCGACAAGAGCACGAGACACTTGTCGCTCAACAAGGCCACTGGGACGATCTCCGCCGTGTCACGGAGCAAATTGAAGCTCTGACGAGTTTTAGGTCGCAAGCCGACGAAGAGGAACTGAGAGAACTCAGGCGTGCACGCGATCAGCATCGGCAGCTCGAGTCTGACTATGCGACACTCCAGAAACGTGCGCGCGACCAAGAGCTTCGTGCCACCAATAGCGAGCGCACCGCGAGTGCTGCCAAGCAAAACCTCATACAGGCACAGCAACGGGCGAGCGAGTGGGAGCGACGTGCGAGGGAATACGAGAGTGAACTGGAGAAAGCGCGGAACAAGTTGGACGATGTGGAGCAAGCACAAGTACAGTTAGACGCCGACTATTCCCTCGCCAAGCTGCAACTGGAAGAGAAGGAGGCGGAAGACCGCTTGACCAAGGTGCGTCTTTTTGAGATGGGGCCTGTCTGCCGATCTAGGTACTCATGGCGATGTGGTCTTGTAGGACCGCGAGAATAAACTCCGTGATCAGGTGTCGAGTCTCGAAGGGCAGTTGGCCCGTCTAGAAGCGGAGCTAAGCAAAGTCCGGGCCCAGGCCCAGACGCATCCGTCCAATGCGGCATCCTACGGTCGACATATGCCCCTCAAGAATACCTCGCCCCCGCGTCCCGATTCACGCGCGAGCACCGTCTTTGGCGGTGGCGATCGCGTGCGGACGCCGGTAGGGCGTGTCAACGGGTCCCAAGTGACGCGTAGTGATACCCCTCCTCAATCGTCGGTGTGGGATTCGATGCACGCGCCGAAACAGCGGTATCCGAATCTCGCACCGTCGACGTCGCATGTGAAAAGAGCGGCTCCGACGCCATCGTATCGACCGCAGTCTGTCGTCACGTCCACGTATCGGACACGATCTGTTGTGTCACCCACGCCCAGCACTGCTTCTCTCACGCCAACGGTGGACGACGACGGGTGGTGGTCGTAGGGAGAATATCGGTGGGATGTCGTCCGTGTCCGTGTACATTACGACCCATGCCTTTCTTTTTAAAATTCTCCCCGGAATCTCAAGTTTGGATACACAGAACCTAACCCTCTGTTGCTTCTCTCCTCTTCTCTTTTCTTTTTGGTTTTGTTCGGTCGGAAATCTCGCATTACCATTTGGCTCTTATTACCAACCTATTCCATACTCTGTTGTTTGGCATTTTACCCCACCACTACTTTTTCCTATTTTTCACGACGCAGTGAGCTTGTCCTCTTTCAGACATCTTCTAGTCCCCCTTGTTTGGCATCGACAACTCGCTGGTAATCTCATGGCCACTTTATATACCCTTCAATTGTTGCTACAAGGTACAAATCCAATGGATGCATTAGTTGTGTGAATGCTGTGGGGTTAGCCGAGGCCCGTCGGAGAGATCAAAAAAAAAAGAAACGGGGGCGGTGAGATCGGATATGGATTAGAACATGATAACACAAGAAACAGCCGAGAAGAAAATGTTTATGCAGAAGGCCATATCCAAGATTCTACAATGCGTATTGCCGTCGCAGGGTCTTGATCATGTGGCACACTAGAGAGCACCACGTGAGTGACCTGTCGTACACGTCCGCCCTCGACTCACCTCAACTTGGGGTACCACCGCCCGTCTCGGGGTTCAAAATATCTAGGTGCGAACACGTCTCCACTATCCTCTCGTCGGCGGCGCAGATCACGCTGAGCATCCTCTACGGCGGTCTTGGCTTGCGTCGCGGCTTCCATGTCCTTGGCATAGATCGCCTGCGTGAGTTTATGCCATAGTCTGCGACGATGTCACACGTCTGCGTCTCGGTAGAAGCAAAGCGTGGAAAACGACGTACCGTCTAGATTCGTACGGTTCTTGATCGTCTACTGAGACCACGTTTTTCGGCGCGATGTTCTGTCCGTCTTTAGCCACGTCGAAGAGGACGCGTCGGGTTGCGTACTGTGCCAGATGCGTACACGCGCGCGCGTTAGTTGGGAAATGGACGATGTTATTCGTGAACGGGGTATACGCACGGGGGTGCTCTTGAATTCCATGACGTGACTCCATCTGCCAGAGACTTCACCAATGTCCATGCCCCCCTTCCGAACGCGTCCGACGAGCGCGTTGTATGTACCGGAAAAGAAACCCTGGCGATGGTTAGATCCGACGCGGGTGCCCATGCAAGGGATGCTGACCTTGGTCTTGAATTCCAGATCGCAAGACAGTCGATGTCGCTCGTTCTTGACGGCGCACATATCACCGAGCTCGAGGACCATCTTTCCAAACAGGATACCACGCGCGTACATGTTGGGCATGGTGACGACATACTCTGGGGGAGATGCGTCAAGAGAACCGACCGGGGTGGAATGACACGTACCACCGTCCTCTGGCTTGTCCATCAGTGTTATTCGATTCTCGCCCTCCATCGTTGTCGAGACGCTGTTGCCCAAAAACTTTGACTTTGGTCTAAGTTCGCCGACGATGCTGAGGCGGTTCTCTGGCGATATGTAAAAGAAGGCGGAGATGGGGGGATGGTGAGATACTGTCATGCGCGATTGAGTGAGCGGTACGAGTGATAGAGAAGCGGGAACGTGCCTTGCTCTGCGACGTAGAAACCTCGTGTGCCATCCGGGTACTCATACCGACAGCGAAAGAACTCTCCGAGTACGGGGTTATATCTGTAGCCGATGATGAGCGCTTATCGGCCGCGCGGCAGTAGAGCAGGGCGACGCACGGTTTCTTGACGCCCTTTGGCTTGATGTGCCATCCTGCGAGGTAATACTGCAGTACGCGAATGAAGCGTTCTTCGGGGTCGGTGCACTTTTCCGCACTACGTGTGGTCGCGATGACGATGAGAGCGATCAGGGGACCAGAAGGGGGAAAGGGGAAAAGGCAAGGCTTAGAGCAGAGTGGCGATGACAGGATGGATGCCCTTACCCAAATATGAGGTCCGAGTGAGACATGAAGTCGGTGATGCGTTCAAGCATGCTTCGAGGTTCGAGCACAAAAGTCGGGAATGTCACCTTGGAGAGGTCCATGCCTACTCTGGAGATGAGACTACGATGAGAGCGAGGACAGGGATGGATTGAGCTGAGCGAACCTGAGTTGTGAGATGATGGAGGTGATGATAGAGCCTTCATTGTCATCTCTACATTCGTATTCAGCGTCGGTGTAACCCATGAGGGACGAGGGGGAAGGGGGAGGGGTGAAGGGGGGAGAGGGACGTGAGGATGAAGGAGGACAAGGAGAACGCACAGGATTGATGTATCATCAGGTTCAGTGTCTTCCGGTGCCCTATCTTCCACGGACAAGCCTCGTGCCCTACGAATATGGGAGCCAGCCTGGCTGAAAAGGCCCATCATGGTCGCTGAATATCACGGTGTGGTTACTGGGCAAATTGGGGTGCACGACGACGGCGTGGCAAGAGGTTATTATCCCTACAGACGCCCAATTCGCTGCTGTGCTTGTCACTCCAACACGTCCTCAACAGCAACCAAAACTTGGCAGTCTCAGACTCACTCGCTGCGGACATGCGGACACACCGCCGCCTTCATAATACACTCGGAGTATGGAGCCATCTGACACCAGTTCCGATCCGGTGGATATCTCGGTGGAAAAGGTCCAATTCATTTGCTGCTGCCGGTGAGTCGACATGCCAACTTCCTGGGCACGTTCAATCCTACGTACCCTACTCTCACCGAGTGCATGAGTATAATGGATCTCTGGCTTTCGAGGGCGCCTTTTCGAACCAGGGGTCGCAGGTAGCAAAGTGGTACATTTTCCTGATGCTGGCGATCAACTCCTTCCTGGAATCTGAACGACGCTTGTTCAGACCACGATTCGCGCTATCAAACAATCGGTTGCCCGACTCACCGATTGAACACAAGAATTCACTTGTGCACAGCCCAAAGTGGTTTCAATCACCTCAACATCACTGTCTCCAAATTCTCTATTTTTTACATCCCTCCTACTGTACTCGGTTGCCATCCGCATATCCTTTGTTCATCCCATCCTCTCAAACTGCCCTGGAAGAATTTTTTCAACGACGGCTTTCTTTGTCGCAACTTGCTCAGCTATATACTGCACGGCTTTGGCTAGAATATCGACATTTACCGGATCATACTGCTTTCCCGATTACCGGTCGAACTGTAGCAATGCTCTTCCTGTTAGCTGATCCTTGGGTTAGGCATCTGTTCCTTCTCCAATCCCCTTCGGATACCCTGTCAGTAAGTTTGGACCTTTGAATTTTTCCAGGGTGCCCATGAGTTTCTTGAAGCTCTCTGACATGAGGTCTTTCACGCATCGGTTAGAAGTAAGTTGAACGTTACAAGTACTTGGAATGCCCTTGACTTTAGTGTGTCATCGCTTGCTACTTGCTCAGTGCTTCGTTCGGTCTTGACTGATGTTACACCATCCAAGAGAGTGCAGCTCTGCCTTTCATACCCTGCCCAGTGCGCATGCTCATACTCTCCAATACAACACCTTGGTTCGCCTCCATGCTCTCTCCAGTCTAGCTGGGACTCGAGATATTGAGGTGTGCAATTTCGGCTTTCGGAACCTTGTTTTCATCACCGGGGATTTGAATCCGTGTTTCAGGTCTGCCTTTGCATTCTTAAGCACATTCTCGAGGATTGCTGCGATGAGGCGCTGACTCCTCAGCGCAGCAACCCTTTCGAGTTTGAGGTCGAAGTTGGAGGGCATAGAGCACAAATAAAAGTTGGAGCTTCCCAACAATAAATAAGCAAATATTTAGTTTTATGATGCTTGTGAGCTCGAGGATCGCTTTCGCTATGGATTCAATCCCGATACAAATCCTGCGAACATTGGACCATCCGTATTAAATCAGTACGAGGAATTTATAAACCTGCATGAATCTCTCATACATTTATCGAGAATAGGCTAACCGACCGTACATAGTCGTAGCATGTACTGCTGTCGAAGAGCCTGAGAGCTCCCACGGATCAATGGGTTGATTTCGGACCACATTGAACAACTCTAATGGACACTGACAGAGGTCATCCTCGGGTGTTACATCGTGTTGTCACCACATTAGAAGGTGGTCCGGACAGACGTGCTAGTAGCACACGGTGAGTCAATATCATCCAACCTATATCCAATCGATTCTCACCTCTACTCGTGCAGCGAACAAGAATTAGAGACGGGTGTATCTTCCACCTTTGTTAATGCCACAGATGGGGGTCTCTCAGTGGCCTATAGTGCTGCTAGTGCTTGGGAAGTACCTCCAGAATCCGGTATCCCGGATGTCGTCGCCGTGGAAGCGAGACCATCTGATGTAAAAGAACGACAGTAGGCGCAGTGTCTGACGAGTGGATGTCCTCGAGCTTATATTTGGCAGTAGAGAATCCAAACAACCCTCCTCATCGTGCTACGTATACCCATCGCGTCCTCCCGATCCGGGGACTTGTGGATGTATGGTCAAGCTTCGTGCAAATTACCTCCCGGTTCAGGGTATTCCGGATGCTGTCCACGAGTACCATGTTAAGATCGTCCCAGATACACCAACGAGGATGATACGCCATAAAGTATTTCAGCTTGCGGAGCAGACAGATATTTGGCAACAAACTGAAATGCTAGGTCATGTTGCCCATGACAATGCCTCCAGGCTCGTCTCCTCAGCAGCTCTGCCGCAACCATTGGAGATCCAGGTGCATTATAATCAAGAAGGAGCTCCTGGACGACAAATGAATTTTACGTTATGGATTAAATTCGTGCAGGTGCTCGATACAAAGGTGCTAACGGGGTGGGATAGAATCCATTTTTTCCCGGAGCCATTCTTAGTCTTTTGTCAGGTATACTGAGGGTCGCCCCGAGTTTCGGGAACACAACGTTTCCCCGGTAGTTTCTGCACTGAATCTGGTTCAGCTCGCTGCTCGCGAGAGCACAGGCGTTGTTCTAATGGATAGACGACGCTTTTTCACTGCGATACACCCAGCAGTCGATTTGGATCCAGCAGAAATGCTCAAAGCGCGAAGAGGCTTTACGATGTCGCTTTTTCCTGCTCGCGGACGACTGGCAGTCCGAGTTGATGTTTCCATGGCGCCATTTTACGCTCCTGGCAATCTGGCTACTTTTATGACAACCTTGCAGAATATGCCGACCTATCCGCATAGCAACAGGTTCTTCATCGGTGCCAGGATTGCTGTGGTCCACCTGGCTCGGAGTCAGAGGGTCATCAGGGGATTTACTGTTCAGAACGCCGATACGTACATGGCCGAAACCCCTGAATTTGGTCAAGTCAGTGTCAGAGACTACTTTGTTCTTAGTAGGTTTATCTTTGACATCATTTCGTTGACTTTGCACTTACCTCCATTATCTCCTCAAGAATATGGCATACAGCTCCGCTTCTCCCATCTACCACTGGTGCAGAGTGATCGGGCTGTTATCCCTCCGGAGCTGTGTGTAATTCTAGAGCAGCCATGTCGCAAAATGCCACTCGGGGCCAACCCTATGGCGATGATAAATATAGCTCGTGTATCTCCAAACGCCAGGGCACAGATGATTCAGCAATTCGGACAGCAACCTCTTGGTGTAGTACTCTCATCGTTTCGTATGCCTATTGCCTCCGATGCCCTTGAGGTCCTTGGCCGAGCGCTACCCAAGCCCGTAGTTGCCTATTCCGCTAACGCGACTTATCCAGATGATCATGGCCGGTGGAACCTTAAAGACGCCAGGTTCCTTGTCGGAGCCAAGCTTGAGCGGTGGGTCGTCCTTGTGATAAAGGATGATCAATACCGTTCCGAATTTGCTGGGGTCAGCGACCCGGTGCTCAGGAAGGCTGTAACTACTTTCCAGGGCGTGTGCAACGATCTCGGAATGAATGTCATGGATCCCGTGTATGTTGTGGGGCAACTCCCACCTAGAACAAACAATCATTTGCAAGAGGCTGCTTTCACAGCTATCAAGACATCCCTTATGAACATGCCTAAACCTCAGGCCATCTTGATCACACTTGCCAACAGTGACAGCTGTGTGTATCAGGGCCTGAAGCACCTCTGTGACGTCATTTTGGATGTTACGACGATATGTGCCCTTTCTTCCAAGTTTCGTGCTTTCCAACCACAGTATCTCGCGAGCTTGGCGCTCAAGCTCAACATGAAACTCGGTGGCATCAATCATAGGTTAGGCATGGACAGTGTAGCGTGGCTAACTAAGAAACCTACTATGGTGGTGGGCATAGACGTTACACATCCTTCGCCTGGTTGTGTAGCAGGCACACGTAAGTTTACGTCGCTTGGCGTAAAGACAAAGAGTAACTGTAAAAATATCATCTGTAGCATCTATTGCGGCCGTCGTGGCAAGTGTCGATCAACACTTTTCACAGTATCCAGCTAGTTTGTCGCTTGAATGGTCAGAGGTAACGTGTATTAGCATCAGACTGTTCGCATGGCTAATGTGCTGTCTGCTATAGATCGTTTCCGACCTCAAAACGATGATGATTGACCGCCTCAAGCTGTATCAGGTCCGAAATGATGGGAAACTACCAGAACGTATCCTTGTGTATCGTAATGGTATTGGGGAGGTGGGTCATGTTCAATTGATCAATGCTTGGTTTACGATGGGTTAAACTCTTCTTGAAGACCTTGTTTCGTACATCCTTGGAAATGGAAGTTCCCAGGATGAAGGATGCCTTTCAATCGTTCAGCACGTCTAATCGACCATACAGACCGATGCTGACAATAATTGTTTGCTACAAGAGTTCACAGACATGGTTTTGGCTGAGCAAGGGAGGTGGTGACGGGAACCTCGTAGCAGGGACGGTCGTCGATCGTGGCGTGACGTCCCCATACAGTTTTGAATTCTACTTGCAAGGTGGGTTTCTCTCCTGTTTGCGTAATGGGCCCTTGTCGATTGACAGTACGCAGCGCACGGTGTCGTCACAGGCACGGCCCGCCCAACACACTACACTGTTATCTATGACGAGACAGGCGCAACGGCGGATGCGATTCAAGGCGCGACCCATGCACTGAGCTACATGTATGCACCGGCAACGCATTCGGTGAGTCTGGTAGCGCCTGTCCTCTATGCCAGTCTCGCGTGTCAGCGCAGACAGTGTTACCTGCGGAAGTGGTCGTCTGATGGTGGAGATGCGGACTTGAACACGCAGAATGTAACGGAGGAGTTTGGGTGGATGGGGGAGGTCCCTGGACGAGAGATGAGGAGTACGATGTTTTACATGTGAACGGGAGACATTCGTCTGAATGCATAAGAACCACGTGACCCTTAAGATCAATTCTGGCGGTGCGAAACTGACAGTACTTGAGGCATTATGTCTGTCTTTCACGTCCCTGCGCCCGTCTTGCCGATATACACACCTTCAGATTCATACGACGCGTTCAGGGGAACATACACTCCGCTCATCATCGACAACGGCGCGTCTAGTCTGCGTTTCGGGTTCTCCTCAGTGAACACGCCTCACTGCGTCCCGAACGTGATCGCCAAGTTTAAAGAACGCAAGTCCTACCAAACGTTGTTGTTGTTCGGAGACGGAGTGGATGCCGAGAGCGGGGCCAAGGGGCAAGCGAAGACGCCTTGGGAAGGTGATGTGTTGCTCCACTTCGATGCGCTAGTGCGTCGTTTCTCTCAGTTTCCAAGTTATCACTGTGACCGATCCGAGACGCACTCCAGAACTGATGCACCTCTCCAGGAACATGCGCTCGATTGCGCGTTTATTCAGCTGGGAATCGACGCATTGAGCATCGAGCATCCCGTATTGATGTCAGAGCGCCTAGGATCGCTCCTACACTCCCGTGCTCGTATGTACGCTCTGCCGTAATTG
>JBBPJU010000240.1:0-30995 GCA_038088875.1 Austroboletus festivus
ATGCTGCAGTAGATAACCTAATATTTAGCACTATAAATAATATTCCAGTATGCCATGGATGCATTTATAATTTTCCAGCACAAGTAAATATTTTCAAACCCGAATTGCGTGTGCTGTGGACTGTTGACACAGTCACCGGTGCTGACGCATTCACCAGTGGATCACTGTATCCTTTATTACCTTTGCAGGACACCCCATCCTGCACCAGCATGAATTCCTTTACTTTTTGTTTAACATACACATATGTTAACATGCTCACATACCTTTATATATGCTTTTTAGTAGTCATTTTCCTTGTAATTCCTGTCACCAGACTGATCAGAATTGCCCTCGAGAACATTGACCAGGATGAGGATGGCCATCATTCTCCCATAGTACCAAATCTCTGAGTTGCTCACATATATTTTCCAACATAGAAAGCTAAGTTTAGAGGTTGAATTCAAGCTAAAGCTTATTTTGCTGACTTGTGATAAAACCTAGTCGCAATTTGTATGCGCGTTGGATCTGTTTGTGCGCTAGCCTCAAGATCAAGAAGACGATAAAATAGGGGATAACTTTTCCAATCGTCACCTAATTCGGTAGGTAACGTGACTTGTGACAATGGTTCGTTGAAGCACGACCGTACGCAATTGTTCTGCTGCAAGCATCATGGATAACGAGCTCACCCTCTGGTGCTGGGTCTATGGCGAAGATCCCGAATTATTATTCGAGGCCCGTACTTTTCGCACATCAACAGTCGCTAGCCTCAAGGAAGCGATAAAGATGGGTCGGGAAGACTTCTCCAATCGTCACCACATCCATCTCTACTCCATCCCACTTCCCGAGGACAACGCCGATCTCGCAGACGACCTCGGGAAATGGAATCCAGATGGAAAGACTAAGCTCAACAACCGGAGCACAGTGGCAGATGTTTTGAACGCGATTGATGGGGATGTCCTCATAATAGTCCATGCACGAGGTATTGGTAAGTGCCTATTATATCATGTTCATTCACTTGATGGAGCATTTCAAGCCCCAGTACCTGTTCCAGACTTGGCTCTCAATTGCCTGGTTCGCGGCGAGGACGCTCGAAGAATATTTACAGTCAAGATTTCGAGCTCAGAGACTGTTAGTATCCTGAAAGAAGTTATCAAGAGCAAGAGAGGATATGAATTGGACCCGGTTCTTCTCAACGTCTACAAAGTGTCCATTCCCTGTGAGGATAATGTGAAAGAACGGGTTGGGGAGATGAGATTTGATGAACCACTTCCGCCGTGGGAGAACTTATCTGACATTTTCTCCGATGCTCCTCTTCCAAGACACCTCCATATCATTGTCGAAATACCTTCATCTGGAAAGAAAGTAGAACCCGACTACTTGGCTAAATGTACGAGTTTTTCGTTTTCTTCAGAGTTGACCGTCTTTGAATGTTCATAATACAGTATTCGATCATATTCTCACATTAAAAACAAAGGTCCCTCCGCCTAGTCAAGCAGCAAAGTCTACTCGGTATATGGCTATACAAGGGGGCGATGAAGCAATAATGGATTGTCGTTACCCAGCAAATGCTTTCGCTGACACAGTGGCACCTCCTATTCAGTTGTACCATCCAGCTTTCGCCTTCTTTTCCAGCAAGGCGTTTGATCCCACATACAACGCACCCTACGACTTTGTCAAGCGTACTGGGGATCTTATGGGTGCATTCGCTCAAATCTACTCTAGCGAGGAAAATCGTCGATCGAACATTATATCGCATTTTAACAGGGCAATTAGCTACCCTCTGACGGGTGCTCCCAACGTTGATAAGACCGCTCCAGATTTCGTCGCGTTGGGTTCGTGCGGGAACCTATCAGTGCGCCTAGTTGTGGGCGAGGAAAAGAGAGAGCTTGGGGATGGAGGGTCAGATCCATCGACGCAGGGTAGCTTCTCGTTTTTACAAATTTACCGTCAAGCAGAGGTAATGTCACATATCCAACGTCGGCTTTTTCTCTGATGATTTGTGGCTGTAGAACCAGGAGCTTTTGCGTAGATGCTGCTGCCCCACGTTCATCATCGCTCACGCAGGACCGTGGCTTACAATTATGGGGGGTGTTATCACTGCGAAATGCATCGTGCAGCGCCTAACGGACTTCCTCTGGATCCCTTCGCACTCTACTCATGACGATGGCCAGTATCGTCGAATTGCCCGGGTACTTTACGCACTTAGAGAGTCGATTCAGCAGCTGAATGCGTGGTACAAAATCATGAAAGTCGTACCCTTCCAAAGCTCTAATTTCACCAACCACCCCCGGTTCTACCCATCTCCGGACACCTACCTTTGCGCCGGTACGAAAGTAAAGTTTACATACGAAGAATGGCTTGAAGAACATTTATCGTGTGTCACTTTTCGGGCCAAGACGATCTCGGACACGCCTAAGGATGTGGTTGTCAAGTTCGTGACGTCGTATGGTGAAGAGGTGCATCAGATGATGGCGTCGGCCGGACTTGCGCCACAGCTGCTTTATTGCGGGAAGATCGACGTGGAAGATGGGATGCCGTCGTATGGTAACCTGCGTATGGTAGTGATGGAATTTGTGGAGGGGTTGACACTCTTCGAGGCACTGAAGCAGGGGCAGGTTCCGACGACATTTAAATCGGACTTGCAGAGTGCCTTGGAGCTCCTGCACGCTGCAGGATATGTGTTCGGGGACCTTCGGATGCCTAACGTGATGGTGACACCAGGAGGGAAACAGTCGGTACAATTGATCGACTTTGACTGGGCCGGGAAGGAGGGCGAGGTAAGGTACCCGTATCTGATTTCACCCACTATTAGCTGGCCGGATGGCGTAGAAGGTTTAGGACTAATTCTGCAGGATCACGACCGTGATATGTTGAGGAAAATGCTTTCACAATGCCCAGATTCATGATATACCACAGACACTTAGTTTATTCGTTGTTCTCGCATGTGTAACAACAGTACGGCCCTACCATGTCGTTTGTGCGCTACCTGTACTACGGCTTGGTTGATAGATAATTTTTCTCACATCGTGCAGATTTTACGTTGAGTGAAGCCCACACCACAAACACGGTCCGAAATAATGATCCAACATTGTTTACGAGACTAAGTTTAGTAGACAAATACAAGTACAAATTCGGAAGTTGTAATTATTTTGTTTCAATGACTTAGGCTCAAGTCTAGGCGCAATCTGTTTTCGCATATAAAGCGACTATGTTACTTGATCTTTTCCGACGCTATTTGAGGTGTAATTACTTACGCAACTCCAAACCCAATGCTCCCATCCTCATCTACCACCTCCCATCCATCCTCTTCCGCAATCCTCTCCGGCCGTCTCCTCGTCGGCGTCCTCACACCCGACGGCCCATCCTCCCCAGTGGTATCCCATACCCTTACCCCAGATCCCGGAGTACCCACCCGCCTTCTTCCCCTGGCAGGACTAGCCGCCGTCGCTTGCAACACTTGTGCAAAATCCAATGCAAACCCGATCGGCGTCGGGGGTGGTAATACCGGCGTCGTCTCATGCGAGCGTCTACCCCATCCCTTGCATCAGCACCCCCACCCATGCAACGGAAACACGAAAAGGAGGAAAACCCACCGTCCCAGTTCACCACTACAACACACCGCCCAGAGGTTCCCGAGCGCATCCCCCGCTTGTGACAGTGGGATGTCGACGTTTTGCGTATGGGCGAGGTAGCAGACGTTGTACAAGAGCATCGCGAACGCGGTCGTAAAGGAAGACGATGCTTGGAGTTCAGTTTGAGGGGGTGGGGGGGATACGAGGGTCGTCGTCATGGATGCTACCATGTCCAAGTCTACGTCTCTGTCTACGTCTATAGTCGAGTCTTCTGGCGGTGAAGACGGTAGAGAGGTTTGCGGAGATGCAGTTGGGCTCGACGTCAATGTCGAGGCGGTGAGGTGCAACGGGTGTTTCGTCGTCCATCTGTATCGTGATACATAAACATCCTGCATGCGCGACGAAAAAAAAAAAAGGGATGAACGCACTTTGCCCAACTCCCCGACTCCCCGCCCTTGATAGCACCAATCCAAGGTACCCCCACACCCACCCTTTTCCCGCTCCACACCACCTCGAACGGTAACTTGACGCCGAGATAAAACGTCAATAGCCCGAGAAACTGGATCGTATGCGTGATGACGGCGTTGATACGATCCGGGGGGTAGCCTACGCCATGCTCACAAGTCAGCGCCCAACACGCAAAGAAACCTCTGAGACTGACGTCGAATATCCCCAGGGACAGGCAACACCAAGTCGTTGATCGTCCACTCGCCCCGCGTACCGGCTCGTCCGCCCATCGAAGGCCGTCCACCAACTTGAACGACGTGAAACACCTCGACGAGTTCTTGGACGAGACCAGAGCGGGCGTTGGTGAGTGCCGTCGAGAGCGCGTGGAGATCTTGGGTTTCTTTTGCCGTTTGGGTCTGGATGTGGTTTGCGTTGCCGTTTGGGCTGGGGGTGGGGCCGGGATGGGGTGTGTCCACGGAAGAAGGCAAGGGTGAAGAAACGCTGAGACGGGCAGCAGACAACGTCCGTCGACGAGTCACGATACGCTCTCGCACTTGCCTCAGTCGTTCGCGTTCTGCCCGTGTCAGTCCCCACCCCCCATCTCCTCAAAAAGACAAGACGAGGACTTACTGGCATCATTGTCCTTTCTCAACCTAGCCAATCCCGACGCAAGCTCCTCTACCCTCTTCAAACACCCTGCCAATCCAGCTCTCGTCCAACGTGCACCTTCGATGGTTGAGAGGGCTCGAGAAGCTTTGGACACTTGGTCATCTCGCTCTTTAGCGAAATGGTGAGTTTGAAGGCGGATGTCGCGTAGACTATTCCGGGAGGGTTAGTGGGAACCCCACTGGGGAGTGGAAGGATGAAAGGGACGTACTGGTTTCGTATACATCGATCACAATAAAATTGGCGTTGGCGGAGTTCACAGTTTTTGCATTCCATGAATGAGATTACAGACTACACGTCCTCTCTCCGCGTTGGATTTGGTGCTGCGACTACGCTGTCAGTATCAACGAAGGACTGAGGACTGGGCAGTGAGAGTCACACACAAATATGGATATCTCCTATAATTCAGCATAATAGCATGTACAAGTACATACATAATCTAATCATAACCGTGTTCACACTTCCTCAAACCCAGCGTCCCGCGCACGATTCACCTTGGTCGTCCGTTGCGTCCAGACGTCCTCTGCATCTGCCCTCCGCCAGACATATCCCGGCTTGAGCTGCACGTCTCTCAACGCTGGACAGTACCGATTCCACGCGTGAATCAGTTCCTTGAGTATCACTTCCTCTGGTTCGTCGTTGGCTAAACACCCATCCTGCCCCGGTAAAAACGACGACGCTGGGGACCATGGAGAGGACGAGGACGGCGCAGACGACGCGTTGAATCGGTCGTCCAACTCGATGTCATCGAATTCGGTGCGGTCTGGACCGTCCATCCCGACGAGTTCACCAAGCGCGAGTTGAATCGAGCGGTGTGGATATCCGCGTGCGCTCAAGCTTTCCGCGATCACACCGACGTTGTCCATCCCGGGGGGCATGACTTTGAATACGCGAACGGACCACAGTCGAGGCATCCGTCCGAAGAAGTGGGCGCCCATGCCTAATACCATTTCCTGTCCACGCGCGTCAGAATGAAGTGTGAAAAGGGGAAGAGGGACATACTTCGGTCGGATCGCCTTCCTTGTACATGATCTCGAGACGCTTGAGGTCCCGAAAGTGGTGAAGGACGGCATAGAGGATTTCGTCGTCCCACCAGCCAATGTAGAGGGAGAGTGACTCGAGATCAACACCACCACCGGTGGCTTCCACTTCTTTAAATGCCTTTTCCAAGGCGGCCAGACCACCGGAAAGGTCTCTGATGGTGAGGTGTTTGAGTCGACGTGGACCTGAGAGGACCGACTTGATGGTGGTCAGCGGTCCTTGATAATAGGTGAGGTTCGGGAGGGCTGAGTCAGGTAGGCGCAACCATGGAAGGTAGTTTCTGATGCGGAGGTTGGCAAGGTTGGGACACTTTGCCAAAAAGTCGGCGAATGGGATGATGAGCTGGTCGTGTGGCTCAGAGACGTAGGATTGCCAAGACTTTTGGGTGGGAAACTTGACGTCGAGGGTATGAATGTGTGGAGAGGGAAGAGGGTCGTGGTGAGAAGGAAAGAGTTGTGATGGTTGTGGTACTGACGGATGGAGTGGGTGCAAGGATGGCAAAGCGTTTTGAACGCCCGGAGGAAGGACGAGGACGAACTCGTGTGCCCAGTTGTTTGGGGACACAGGGACGTCGCAAAAGTGTTTGTAGATGTAACATGTCCAATCGAAGCGAATAACGCGCAGCTGTTGGCCCTCACCGAAAGCACGTAACTCGCGCGGATCCCGTCGGCCGCGTAGTCCGATGATGGTCAGTTCTGTGATGGGTAGATCTCTGGGATGCAGATTGGTGAAACGGGGTCGGATGGGTGGCGTGCAATTCTCGATGGCCAGTTTGTCCAGGACGGGAAAGCGATGTACGAAATCGTAAAACGAGTCGGGGAGGACCATGCTATTGAAGGTGAGCTCTCTCAAGTTGACAAAGGAGAGAGCATGGTTGTACATGGCGTCGGTGACATCGTCCGACGCGATGAGGTCGACAGGACTAGCGATACCGATCTCATCGAGGATGCGCGCTTCGTGTGCACGATTAGGTCTATGAATGGGGACGATGACACCCGAGAGATGAATGATGGCTCTTGCACGGCTTATTTGCTCTATCCGATCTAGCTGTGCCGTCGCGGTAGATATCCCGAGTGTGAGCGCGCGCACGACAGTTCTCAGCGCGGAATTGTCGTGTACAAAGTGATTGTTTCGAATGAACTTGAGCGGGTCGGTCCAAAGGACGTGTCTGTACAAGACACGTATAGCGAGGTGGTTAAAGCGTCTGTTTGTGCGTACGAGGGATGCAAGGTCGGTGGGACGGTCCAGTTCTTCAAACACTGTCATCCAGAGCTCGCTCGGGAAGATCATGGCCGTGAGCCCAATAGTGTGTGGCTGTGTCGTTGTCCAAACGACGGCTGTGCGAATACAGTCGGAGTGTGAATATGAATACAAAGTTTTAGGTTATATTTCGAGCGGAGCTACACCATATGCGTTGGACTTTGATGATGTAATCATCATGCCCGTTCCCCCGAGACGCGTTGGACGTCCGACCACTCCTCGCACGACGACGATAAGCCTACCGCGACGAGCATTACTACCACCACCTGCGCAAGACATCTTTAATGCACCCCTCTACACCCTGAAAGCGTTTAGTATCGCCACAGTCATCGTCGCGTCTACAGCGACACTCTCCGTCGCAGGCATCATGACCTATCTCAACGTCCACTCCGTCCGTCCACTCTCTTTACCCACGCGCAGTCACTTACTACCACCACGACAGACGCAAGAGTTTGCAGACCGTATGCGTACGTGGGTCTCACACACGATGCCGCGTCTGACGGCCACCATTTATCGACGCCCGACTGCGCGGGATGTTATCCCCGGGGACCCTGTTCTCCTCGCTGCATCAACGCCGCAACAAGTATCGTCATCCGCGACGGTTGACCACGAGGCAGCGCAGAATCGACTTGCGGAAGCGTTCGACAAGGGTGGGTTGGATGCGTGGGTAGAGGTTGCCGCAAAGGAAATGGAGGCTGAAATACAGGCGGAGCGGTCCAGACGATCTACCTGACGTCGATGGTGTAGCGTAACAGATCTCATTCTTTAGTGGCTGTGTCTATCATTTCGATCATCTCTACAACCATGACCAAGGACAAGTCTGGAACGACATCTACCAAAAAAGCAGCGGCAAAGGCCCAAAAGAAAGCCAAGGCAGCTGAAAAAACGGCTCGCAAAGACAAGAAAAAGGCCACGAAATCAAAAAGAGACAAGGATGATCACGACGACGATGATCTCGAAGATATCCTCGAAAAGGCATTTGGTTCGTATTCATCTTGGTCCTCGTGGCTGATCACAGTGTGTTTTCAGTAGATGAGACAAGAATGGGAGGTCGCACACACCGTCACCGAGGAACTCGTACACGGCCCTCCGAGCAGGCGGGCAAACGCGACACTGACACCCTGTCCAAATGGAAATCACCTCTGGTGCATCGGCGGCGAATTCTTTTCCGAAGACGGGAAAGCCGTACGTATCACGTCCTCTTTCCCTTGTCTCGATAACGTACCCCGGCCAGTACTTTTACAACGACGTATTTCGATACTCTCCAGAAAAGGTACGTACGTCTCAGCACGACGCCAATGCCCACTTCTACTTCGCCCCTAGGACGAATGGCGCAAATTCGTCTCCCAGACCTGTCCCGATCCCCGGTCCGCACACGGCGTCGTCGCATCCCCCGCCTCGGGTGGAAAACTTTACCTCTTTGGTACGTCTCGTCATGCACAAGATCTACAGCACTACATTAAACACATCAGGCGGCGAATTCTCGTCCTTGCATCAAAACAGCTTTCATCACTATCGCGATTTCTGGGTATTTGACGTCCCCACGCACACATGGGACAGAATCGAGACCAAAGTCCGACCGAGTGCGCGATCTGGTCATCGGTAAGGCAGCTACTACCCGGGTGGGTTTGACGTGCATTCGTGACCGCCGGACAGGATGGCCATATGGAAACACGTCATCGTCTTGTTTGGCGGATTTTACGATCCGGGGTACCGAAGTGAGTACGCCCGTGTCTAATCTCGATCTCGTTCGGACTTGCAGGTAGCCCAGTATCTCAACGACACGTGGGTGTTTGATACGCAAGAGTACAAGTGGTGCCACATCGAGTTTAAAGAGTCGGAACGAAAGCCTTCGTAGGTGTCCACTTTCTATTTGATTGATCCTGCAAACAATTGCAACGACCAGTCCTCGCAGTGGTTTCTCGTTTCTACCGACGCCCGATGGCATTGTATTGCATGGTCTATTCTGTCGTGCTCCCAACGACTTCATGATGGCACTTACTCAACGCATACAGGCGGTTACTGCAAGGAATACATCAAAGGGCAACGACCCATCGGGGTCATCCTCGACGACACCTGGTTCTTGAAGTACGTCTCACCATCATACGCTCATACACCTACATACATGGCCCCAGAATGATGCTCGATTTGACTCTCCCCAACCCGCTCGTCCTCAAGTGGGAAAAACGCAAAACGCCCTCGTCGACACATAACCCGGTCGCGCGTGCGGGGTGTACGATGACTTTGTGGGTGGCAAAGGGGGCTGGTATATTGTTTGGAGGTGTGACGGACGAAGAGCGCGGCGAGGAAGGGTTGGAGAGCGTGTTTTGGAACGATTTGTGGGTGCTCCCTTTGTGTGTGAAGGGGGATTGACTCTCTGGAAGGTATGCGTACCAGCTGGCTACTGGACGATGGAACGCGATGCATTTGAAGAAGCTAAGGAAAAAGGAAAGTGGGAAGAAGAAGCAGGTCAAGGACCTCGATGAGCATGAGGATGGAGATGAAGCACGGGTGAGTTCGCAGGTGGCAGCTCCAATGACGCCTGCCTCCGATAAGCGCGAGGACGATGTCGACCCGGACGACCCCATCCTGACGACCCCGATGCCGCGCTACAACGCCATGCTTGCAACGCTCCGCAACACGCTGTACATGTTCGTCCCCTCCATGCCTATCATCACAATTTGGTGTCGATCTCATGTTTACGCTGCAGATATGGCGGTATATTTGAACTCGGCACGCGTGAATATACCCTGGACGATTTTTATGCCATCCAGTTGGACAAGATGGACCGGTTCATTTGTCTCAAGCCGAGTGGGATCGTTATTCCGAAAGAGGCGGTGGACAGCAGTGATGACGAGGGAAGTGAAGATGGGAGCGATGACGAAAATGAGGATGAAGATGAGAGTGGAGAGACGGACGGGGAGAGGGAAAGTGAGAAGAAAAAATGCAAAGGCAAGGAAAAGAGCAGGAACACGAAACCAGTCGAAGGAAGCGACGTGGAACCAGGTCAAGAATCGGAGCCATCAGCGCACGTCAAAGACCCGTCGACATCCAAGGTATGCGCTGGCTTTGCAACCTTGTGAAAAACTGACACACACCACAAGGACTCGGACTCGGACTCGGATTCGGACCTACGTGCCCGAGCGACGGCGTTCATGGGCGTTGCCAAAGACATGACAAGGTCCCCCGAAGACATGAAAAGTACCCCTATGCCGGGGGAAACGTTGGCCATTTTTTACGCGCGTTCACGTGTGTCGTCTGCGTTTCCTTTTGCTTTGCCTTGCGAAAGCGACTCACCTCCACGTGTAGGCGACTATTGGGCACACCAAGCACACCAAGCACGTATGGACTGTCGGGGTAAGGAACTTCGACGGGACGGATTTGGTCTCGCTAAGGCGCGATATGGTGCGTCCGCATTAGTGTAGTTTTAGTGTCGCTGATCACGGTGAGGCAGCGGAGTACAAACCGATGTTGAAGGAGGTGGAACGGATATTGCAGGAGGCAGGACTGGATGAGGAGGAGATGAGGATTGGTGCTGGTGTAGCGGGTAGTTCGGACCCGGGTGTGAGCCCGGGGCAGAGTCGAAATCGTCGATAAGGTTTGTGCTGTGGCAGTGGGTCATAGATCTCTTCAGCGGTCTCCAGGGAGGGGTCATACTGGATAGTAGATGTAGTAATTTGGATAGGCCCCTGTTTCTTGTGTATCCCTTGCTCGATCCTCACCACTCTACTCGACGTTTTCTCGTCCCACAGCCGAGTTTTTCCCCAAAATAACTGAGTCTTCCTTCCACCCATCAGCTCACGAATGGGCTGTCGAACTGTCGAGACTCAAACGATTTACGAACCCGTGTCACTGTTAATTTGGCTGGCGAGTACTGGACAAGTGAAGGGTAAACTGGCAGGACGGGGTTAGGGCTCGACAAAGCGTATTATGGTGAATCTCCACGTTGGGTCGGGGGCATCGAGAGCGGAAAATAAACCGATGTTGAACGAGGTGGAAACTTTGGGGAGGTGCGGTAGTCTACGTTGGGTTTGGGTTGTGCTCCATAAAGGCGGTGGAAGATAAAGTCCATGTTACTGTAAACCGTATTTGGTAACTCATCAAGCAACCATCACGTCCGAAAAAGCCAGATCTATTATCAACCATCCTAGGGCTACCGGAAAAACCCCAAACCCTCGTCAAATAGGCTACACGAGGCACATTCGGATTAGTGCCATGAGCGCGTCCATTTCCGAGAGCAACATCATCCCTCCCTCTTCCATCTCCCCGGGGACACACACCACTCACCCGCACCCGCACGCAAATACGACGATGCCTCCCGAACTCGAACAAACCCTCGCTCTCCTCTCAAGCCACCGTTCCGTGCTCGGATACCTTCTCCTTTCGCGTGGTGCCAGCCACCACCATGGCGACCACCACACCGGCTCGGATCACGTCTCTATCATCCGCCACTCGGGCGTCGTCTTCGAAGGCGATCAAGGCAAGAAATATGCAGCTGTGATTGGACGGATTGTCGAGAGCGTACAGGCAGGATTGGAGGAGGTGAGTGCGGATAGTGGGGATGGGGTGCGTCTCTCCTTGTTGCCTTGCTTTAGTTTTGGGAAGGGGGTTGACTGGGTGCTGGGTAGGATCACGTACGGTTTATGAGGATACGGACGAAACGACACGAGTTGATGATTTCGCCAGGTGCGTTTTCGTTTGATATGTTGTTCTGGCAGTGGCAGGAGGTGAGGTTGACCCACGTATGCAGATGATCGGTTTTTGCTTGCGGTGTTACAGGATCCGGCTACTTGAGAGTTCTCGGGCATGTTTCCTTGTTTTCCGCCTCACACTTGCATCCTTGCATAATTCAGACTCGGAACTTCATTATGACACACTGCGCTACGCATGCACGGACATTGTACGTTTTTGAGCTTTCGTGGCTCATCCACCAATCAAGATATAAAAAAATTCGAGCTTGCGTATACGGCTCGGTGCTTTCTCCGAGTCGCTTGAAGGACTCGTCACCTCTTTGACCAATACAAACCAACGCAACTAGCGTGCGCCCATTTTTCATTTTCAGCCTTCCCCCTCCCTTTTTTTTCCCGCTAGTTTCTGGACAGAGAGAATGGTTGACGATCTCCTGGCCGGGACCTGAAACCAAGAAAGGTGTCAAGATATGGTTTCATCGCGTATATGAGGTGAAAGAAAGTGATGACATACAACGCTGGACGTCGGCATAGCCAATGCAGCGCGTATCCCGACACCTCCGGTGGGCATAGGCGTAGCGAGACGGCACAGGCGACGACTTTGAGCAAGGCAGAGCCGTGAGCAGCGTCGGAATTTTGAAGCAGCGGCGAGGTCGAGTGTTTTGGACCTCCATCTAAATTATTGCAGGTTGTGCCGAGGGTTGGCTCGGAAAGTCAGAGAATGGGGACATTCAACTCCTAGATTTTTGTCCCCCATTATCCAATGTTTAGGTAATGGGTCTCCTGGTCGACTTCGATGATTGGCACTGATCCAAATATCAGATCGTCTGATTGCTCCCGGATGTCTGGACATGCTTGGAATATAGATATGAATGTGAAGTTCAATTCTTAGTAACAGAATACAAATCTGATATCTACTTCAGATCTTGTCTTCGCGACACCCGGTCATCAACATACGATACACAAGTATTTACCCGTGCCTTTATAGGTGGCGACGAATGGGTCTTGGGACATATCTGCAGCCCATGATCAGAAATTTACAATCGAAAAAACTCGAGTTACACATACGGCTCTTCGAGATGCGACATCTCCTCTAGTGTCAACTTGATGTCCGTCACGATGCTATCCTTGAGCCGCTCAAGAGAGCTAACCCCTACGATTGGACTCGTCACCTTTTGACCGATCCAAGCAAGCGCAATCTGTGACATCTTGACATCCTTCTTCTTTGCAAGCTCCTCGACACGGCTGATGATCTCCATATCAGCCTCCGTATACTTCTTTTCCCATATGGTACCCTTGGTGGCGATTTGCCGAGCAGTTCGCGATTCTGTGCCAAAGGGACGAGTGAGGTCCCCTCCCGCGAGAGGTGCCCAAGGTATAACGCCGATCCCGTTGAATTCGCAATATGGTAGCATCTCACGCTCCTGAGTTTGCATCACGACATTGGTCTTTGGAATGAGATGCTACTGGGACGTACTTCCTCGCGGTAAAGCAGCGAGTATTCGTCTTGCATACTCACGAACTTGGTCCACCCATGCTTCTCAGCTACTTCGTTGAGGTGGGCAAATTGCCAGCATCGCATTGAGCTGGCACCAATATAGCGTACTTTGCCACTCTGAACGAGGTCATGGAGGGCTTTCATTGTTTCTTCGGCAGGCACATCAGGGTCATACCGATGAATTTGGTAGAGGTCAATGTATGAGGTCTCCAAGCGCGCCAAAGAGGCCTCGACAGCATTGAAGATGGCTGCGCGAGAGAGACCACTCTGATTGATGTATGGTGCCTTATGTTTTAGATCAGCTACTTGGCTCGGGTCGATGCTGGGATCATCTGCAACGAGGCCATGGCACTTTGTAGCAATCACGATCTGGTGGCGGGGGATTCGATACTACCAAAGGAAATGAAAAAGGTATACAATGAGAAAAGTCTGGCGCTGGGAAATCACCTTTTGGATGAACTTGGCCAAGATGCGTTCAGACTCTCCGTTGGAGTAGATATTGGCGGTATCGATCGTGTTGATGCCGATGTCCCACGCGGCTTTTAAGATCTCGTACGAGGCCTCTTCCTCGAGGACCCATGCCTGAATAATCGATTGGCGGTGCCAGGAAGTACGGCTATGTTATCTTAGACTTTGAAAGAGAGGACGGCTACCTACAGCCCATTTGGGTGAACCATAACTCATTGCTCCTAGCTGTAGTCATCATATACAAAGACACCATGATTGTGATCGTGATGGTACATTACAGCACACTTACGATAGGGACGGAGACTCGAAGACCAGACTTGCCCAGCTGGCGGTATTCGACTTTCAAGGTCATTGCGAGGTGGTATAGAAAACTGTGGAAGGGATCTTCGATGAAGGAACCTATTGCTCTACTGATTGACGAATCCTTTGTTGTAGGCCTCGCTTGCAAAGCCACATGGCATCGGGAGCAAAAGGCGAAGGTATGGTGCTAATCAGGCTTGAAACTTATTTACAATTTACATGTATCAGCCATACTAGTATCGCCCGCCGAACGTAGGCTAATGCTAACAGGAAGCTGGGCAAGCATCCTTCCAAAGTGACGTTTCCGGGCCGTGCCCTCTCTTTGGGTCTGAGGACTAGTGTTTCACTCAAGTGAAGGGAGTTATTATTATTGGTGACATTACTTTCTTCACTGAGACGAAATGCGTTGAGATCCATTTTATATTTCCTTGATTTTCGGATGTCGTGGATACTAGGTCATCAAGGTTCTTCCGCATCCGCACCATAACCTGAACACGCCCGGATTATATTAAATTGAACTGTCGTTTCCTCTAGCGTCAAAAAAACCACTCTCGAAATTCTTGCTCCACTGAAGTGATGTACCCGACATATTCATGTTCTTTTTCTCTCAGTGGGGGTTTATGCTGTCATTGATATCTTACAACTATCTATACATGTAGGTATGTATACATGCATGCGGTATTCATGCCTTTATGGGTGACCACGAACAGGTTTCGGGACATATCTGCAACTCACGATCAAACATCTCATCATAGAAAAACTAGAGGAATACCTACGGCTCTTCAAGATGCGACGTTTCCTCAGGCGTCAACTTGATATCGGTCACAATGCTATCCTTGAGCCTCTCGATAGAGCTGATGCCTACGATGGGGCTCGTCACCTTTTGACCGACCCAGGCAAGTGCGATCCGCGACATCTTGTCATCCTTCTTCTTGGCAAGTTCTTCGACCCGATTAATGACCTCCTTGTCAGCCTCTGAAGGTTTCTTATCCCACGCAGTACCCTTCACGGCAACCTGCCGAGCAGTTTGCGATTCTGTGCTTAAGGGGCGAGCGAGATCTCCCCCCGCGAGAGGAGACCAAGGGATAACGCCGATCCCGTTAAATTTGCAGTACGCCAGCATCTCGCGCTCCTGCGCCCGTCCATGTTAGAACATACCTACTTGAGGTGATCAGGACATACCTCCTCTCTGTAGAGCAGCGAATACTCGTTTTGCATGCTGACGAATTTGGTCCACCCATGCCTCTCAGCTACTTCATTCAGGTAGGCGAATTGCCAGCATCGCATTGAGCTAGCACCAATATAGCGCACTTTGCCGCTCTGAACGAGGTCGTGTAGGGCTTTCATTGTTTCCTCAGCAGGTACATTAGGGTCATACCGATGAATTTGGTAGAGGTCGATGTATGAGGTCTCCAAGCGCGCCAGAGAAGCTTCCACCGCATTGAAGATGGCTGCTCGCGACAGACCACTTTGATTGACGTATCGTGGTTGATCCCTCATGCCCAACGCCTGAGCGATATGGATGGTGGGATCATCGACGACAAGGCCATAGCATTTTGTGGCAATCACTATCTGGTGACGGGGTACTTGATACTATCAAAGAAGATTAGAGGTTGTACGAGATGGATTCTGATTCTGCTCATGTAGTTACCTTTTTGATGAATTTGGCTACGGTGCGCTCCGACTCGCCGTTGGAATAAACGTTGGCGGTATCAATCGTGTTGATCCCGAGGTCCCAAGCGGCTTTCATGATCTCGAGAGAAGGTTCTTCTTCGAGGACCCATGGCTAGATTAGGGGATTCCATGAGACCCTCTTCTTAGACGGTGAGCAATACAAGTACGCACGCTCCACTTGGGTGTACCATAGCTCATGGCTCCTAGCTGTAACCATGCAAACACGCATTTGAGTGAGTGTCGATGAACGTCACAGACATAATTGCGTGCTAAATGCGACTCACGATCGGGACGGACACTCGAAGTCCGGACTTGCCTAGCTGGCGGTACTCGACTTTGGTAGCAGACATGACAGAGAATGATCTGAATGTAGAAGTAAATGATGAAGGCTCGACCTCATATTTATATTGTCTCAAGTATTTTGGTTGACATAACTTCTATGACGAATGTGGAAAGTCTACAAGTAAGCAATATTTATCAGTTAGTCATGAGTCATGTCGCCGGTGTAAGCTCTTATCGAATCAATTACTGGTCCTTACAGAGTCGCATACGTCGACTGCACGGCATTCACTTCTTCTGGTCGCGGCTCTGAAACCTGCTGACGGCTATTACTAACGGAATGTGTTGAAGAATGTGGACCTTCTTCTCGTCGGTTGTTTTCAAGTGAAGGCTCGCAGCAAGTTTAACTGACAAGGTCGGTGCGATACGTCCCATCTTGGAACCCTCCTTTCCACTTCTTCGCGAGCCCCCTCGTTAACCATAGTTTCCTCCCCAGTATAAATGCGAGATGGTGGATTGAGAAACTGAGAAACTCCCCCTCTGTGTTGCTACGGAACTCATTCAACACGTTGCGTTTGAGAAGAGCTCTCGGACGAGAGGATGTCACGATAATCCAACGCAAAGCAAAGTTTTCGTCGTTGTAAGATTCAAATCTTTGAACATGAGACCTCGTTCAAGTGGAATGGAGATCCATTTCGCGGAATCAAGCGAGGCAGACGCAATTGAATACAAGGAGATGATACTGTATGTATGAATGACACTGTTTTTGGAAAATGACTGTAGTGATTTGTTGAGCCTAGGTAAGATGTCCGCTATGCCATCCTTCGACAGAAGACACTGATACTAGGGCAGTGGTTCGTCCAAGAAGAGACTGGCTTGAGTGATACAGTATGCAGTTACCAATTGGCGATAGGAAGGGTCCGACGGAGCGGAGGTCGGGAATATTAATCTCATGAGATAGCTGGAGTTCACCGTTGGGATGGGTATTTCCGGCGGTATCGATCGATGTACCATGTGGGTTTCATGATCGCGGGACGAGTCTCGATACTTTTGGAGGCCCAGACTGTTGGATGAAAGCGGACACGCGAGGTTGCAATCTCACGGCGTGATGAAGGGGGGTATGTAAACCTCCCAACTTGGTGAGCCTGCGTGCTTTGCTAGAATATGATTTGGGCAGGGACGGCAGCAGTAATACTAAAATCTTATGCATGGGATACAACAATTGTAGGTTACAAGATATAACTGACAGTGGATACCATGTATCTCGAGGGCTCGGAGGTGAGTGGGCTCTTGTACTCGTATTGCTCCAGAACTTGAAGCTGATAGCATGAAGGATCCTGTTACCGACCGAATCGACGATGAGAAGGACCGCAAGGAGACATTATAGCAAGATTGGTGACCTCGTTTTCGTCCAGCCTGAGCACTCGGTCTAGCTCCCGTACATGGCCGAATTCCGTTGATCTGGGGCTGGCGCTGAGGTTCCAGAGAGATTGAGAATTCGCACCCAGTGCTTCCAAGCGGTCCGGTAAGTGTTTCATCTGCGTCACGCATGTAACCCATCGGTACGGTGGGTCCCGGTACCTGTGTCTTGACGTCTCCTATGTTACATAGTACAGTAGTAAGTTAGAACATTTGGATATGTTGGCCGACGACTTGTTACATAAGTAAGTGACGAGGGAGAATCCAGTTGGCACGCGGAGTTGTTTCTGCATTCCTTCTTCCGTTGCCATCATCATTCGCACCTTACAACGTTTGCTTTCGGAACATCTGGATTCCAAGTTTTTCATTTATTGGCCTATCGTGTTACCCATACACGCGCTAAAAAGTTTATATAAACACCTGTGCACTTCTGTAAGCGCCCAACTCGTCGTCATGAAACTTGGCTTTTGTGTTGACTTGTTTGCAACCCGAACTTGCTTGACGACTTATTCGGACACCATCGTCGACGAGATCAGGATACTGTCGTGGTTTGATACCTCCCCGGATATTCTCCCAGGATACCCTTCGAATCCGACCCACTCCGGATTTTAACCGACGCGTGCTTTTCAACCGCTCTTGTTCTCCTCTCTTTTTCTTTTTACACACCGAACATGCACTTTGGGGATTTTTCAACCCTGTGTTCACAAGTGCCGTCATATACTTGGTGTAATCTCTTTTATCGGCAGGTGAGCATCTCCTTTCACTCATGCATGCCCTGTTATCAATAGATCACCTCTATCAGGTCCTCCAGAATGATGAATCCCTTCTCACCGGTTTATCTGCAAATGCAACATCTGCCCCTGTGGGTGTAAACCCGGAATGTGGTATACCATTGGTGCAATCCGACGGCTCGTTTGGAAACATTGCCAACATTATCGCGTGTGGCCTGAGTGTCCTGGCGGTGGTCACTATCATCGTTTTCTGTAGTCGGAGGAAGGCAGCAGTAGGTGCGTCTCGGCGAGTCGTATATGTCTCTCCATCCTTCATACGCTCTATTCTACAGGACGCTCCGAGCTTCGCATATTCTTCTGTTTATACCTTTTGACGCTCGTTTTCCAAATTCTAACGAATGGCGCCATTCTCCAACAAGGCAGCAAGTCCTTGGTCATTCTCACAGCTCTTCATGCAGGATTAGTCGTTACTCTTTTCTGGATCCTCCTTGGAAATGCTATCGTAGCAACGCAGATCGTCGAAGATGGCACCCTAAGTTCATTGATAGTAAGTTTTCCCCCGCTTTGATGCACCTGAACCATTGACGTGAATTGGGATAGCCTCTCGGCATCGTCGGCCTCTTTTTCTTTATCGCGACCACATACATATCCCTTGATGTTGCACTGCTATTCAATGATACCTTTGGACCTTCAAAGCCACAACAAGCACTCAGTAGTATACCACTCTTCGTGCTGACGAGCATATGGCCCGGGGCGTACGTATCTGTCCCTGATTCCAATCTGCCACGTCTAATATGGACATATCCTTTAGTGCTGTTCTCATCTATTTTGGTTTGATGTTGTACATTGTGTTGCGCGTCCTTAACGAAGTCAGACCCGTGTGGTATTTCGTGACATCAGCCATTCTTTTCATTCTCAGCCAGCTAGATTATTTCCTGCTGAGCAAGGCCATATGTCGCGTATGTCATCTTGGCATCATATAGGCGGTGCTTCCTAACATGGTGATATCTAGGGCGCATCAATGAAAGTGGATGGCTCGTTCATCGCAACACTCTTAGAAACGGGAGCCGTCATCTCCCTCTATTTTGGATGGCGAGGCATAACAGAAGGTGCGTGGAATGCTCCCGTCGTGCTCTTGCACCGTTGACGACGCATTGCAGAGGATTGGGACGTGGACTATTATCCCTCATAGTAGAGCGGAAACGTTGCCGAAATTCCGTAAAACAATCTGCTATGCTTTTTTGGTCTCGTTTCCGAGAACACTGCATGTTATCCTTTATGGCGACACGTGCTTCATCACGAATCTTTTTGTTCTTTTCCTTCCTTCTCTGATCCTTTTCCGATTGTCTGACTTCATAACAAGTTTTTCCCTACCTTACCTCATTATCCTGTTGTTTCTATCAACCTAGTATTATTCCTGCGTTACCTCCTACCCCAGAAACTATGTGTGAGGTGTTTATCTTTTGGTTCGTGGTGGCGATGGGACTTGTGGTCGAACAGTGGTGCATCTCATTCAAACAATATTACATTTTTCATCTGCCTGACCTCCATGTTGCCTGCGTTTCGAAGGCACTTTAGTGGAAAACATGCTGTCTAGCTAGGATGAAACAAAGTTCTAGGTATGAACCAGCACCATCACAGCAACGCCATAGAGTAGAAACGACAGTCGTACGATGGAGAATCGAGCGTCCGTAGTAGTAAAAAGGGAAGGTAAAAGATTACTTACAAAGGAGAGAATGTAAAGTCTACAGATTAATATAACGTAGATACGAATACGTATGAAAAAATGACGCGTGTTGGCTGCGAAACATGAAACGTTCATCAGACTGAAACGTGGGGGGACTCCAACTGAGCCCTGTGACATCATTCATCGAGTTTCTGAAACGTCCGAAAAAAAGGGGAACCGCGGCATCAGAAAAACGCCACGTGCATATCCATCCATGGGTGGCAACATTAGACGAAAAAAATGTGATCAAAAGCAAAGCACAGAGAAGAAGGAAAAAGAAGCGTTAGAGCGTCCTTAACAGTCCTCGTCGATGTTGGCTACGTAGCGTTCCCGGATGACCGGTTCAGCATCGATACAGACCCACCCGTCCTCGGAGGACGCCTGTCCCGATTTCCTCTTCAGACGAAACGTAAACGGCAATCTCAGTCGCGGGCCCTTGGATGGTGTATTGGGTGGCGTCGGCGCCGGCGTTTCCGTTGACATTTGCCCCGTCATCGTCGTCAACGTGGATGAGAACCCGCCAAAGGGCCGCGGGAACCGGCCTCGTCGATCTTCCCCCCAAGTCGACACCGAAGCGGCGCGGGATGAAAACGTGGTTGCAAAGGACGATGAGGACGGCGAGGATGGCGAGGATGACATCCATGGTCTCGGGACCCCTTTTCTGGGTGTGGATGGCATCGAATGCGGGGAGGCGGGCGCGTCGCCGTCCAAGGGTCGACGTTTGCGGAGCACGCCCCGGCGACGCGGCAAGTACGGCCACGAGTCCGCAGGCGAGATGCACTCGCCTGGTCGTATCCTCTCGCGCGTGGGTGAGGTCTCGCAGACGCGCAAACTGTGAAGCGCGCTGGATGTAACGTCGACATAGTTGGACGTGGATGTCGTCGTCGTCGAAAAGCGCGATTTCTGAAATGACGTATGATAAGCTTTTTTTTTAAAAAAGAAAAAAAGAAAAAAAAAAGTGGTTGGGGACGCGACGATAGATGTATGAGGCAGCAACACGCCACACCACTAAATGAAAGACGAAGGAGGGTACTCACCAAGTTCGCTGGTCTACTCCCCGCGCTCGAATTGCTGCTCTCTGAGTCTGAACGATACATATCGATGATCGAATCAGACCCGAGCCGGAGTCCTCCCAACTCCATGTCCAGCAGATCCATGCAGGACAGCTGCAAGGACCGCTTGGGTTTCAGCTGGATATCGTGGGAGTAAATGTCGAGACCATCAAATGTCGACGAGGCACGCGAGTGCAAACAGCGTGACGCGCTCTGTTGCCCTACTTTTGTCTGGAGGTTCTCCTCCGAATGCCGCGGCGTGCGATGGAGGAATGCTTTGAAGGCGTCTTGGAATGCGGCGAGCGTTGGGGTCGCGCTGTTTTCGCGATCGATGGTGATCACTTGCGTGGGATCGTCTTCGTCGTCGTCATACATGTCTGGATGGGTTGGCACCGCTGATAAGCTTTCTGACTCAAAGAGCGATGCACCCGAGAATGTGACCATCCCTTCCTCTGGATCCCATAGAGCCGCAAATGTCAGTGCAGTCTTTGGGGGCACGACCTCTGACCATCGATTGAAGTAGATGGTGTTGCTCGAGGTAGTTCTGGATGAGTTGTCTAGCGAGCGGCACTGGAAGGGGATGCGTCAACAGTGGGAAGGAGAAAGAGGGGAAGCTATGTGTCTTACTTTGTTGTTGCGATTTCGAGTAGAAGACATGCTGACCAGCGTACGTGGAGAAAGGAAAGGGAGGGATGCGAGATGGGGTTGTCCAAGGGAAGAAGACGCGACGGGAAGGTTGAAACAAAAAGGACCGCCGTCCAAGAATGAGACACAGAGAGAGCACCCGGATCTAGACGCGAATGTGAATCGAGCCGTCGACTGCTCACACGGAAGAGTGAGCAGTGCGAGGGCTGCCGCAAGAGAGGACGAGCGAGTCGCCACTCGACTTATGAGCAAAGCTTTGTGACGTGTGATAACGGCACCACTGCCTTCCTCGTGTCATCAGAAAAGAAGTGACATACCGGGAAATCCCTTCTTTGCGAGAAAACACCACCGACGGCGAGATTGAGACACATTCAATTTGCGCAATGAGG
The DNA here is from genome assembly GCA_038088875.1 of Austroboletus festivus. NCBI lineage: Eukaryota > Fungi > Basidiomycota > Agaricomycetes > Boletales > Boletaceae > Austroboletus > Austroboletus festivus. Next base: position 21,835 of record JBBPJU010000240.1, read on the forward strand.
CAGCCGAAATCTCGGAGAGCACCTGAAGAAGAAGAAGTAATCAAACTGGCAAGGATGTAAAGGATGTACCTCGGACCAAAAAAGATGGCGAAGAAAGGACCCAGATTGAATCTGACAAGGTTATTAAAGTAAATCTGACATCTACAGTCAGTTGCAAAAGCTCCCCGCTCGATGGCCATAAGCATGGTATTCCCCAAGGTCATCTCCGTCGTCCGTACAGTATCATGGGACCCAAGACGTGGGATGGCGCAAAGCTAAGCGATAAATTATGGGGCATTCGATGGGAGTAAAGGGGAAATCAGTCGTTAATGTACCATTTTCTCGCCCTGCCGACCTTGGACACAGATCATGTGGGAGAACAGGAATACTGTCTTCTCTCGACGCATGAGCGACTTTGCACACGGACACTGAAAATGAGAATTACCACCGGTGTCTCTCGAATCCGGGCGTGCTGATGTGGCAGCGAGTCCGTGTAAACTGGCACGCACGCGGATCAGATGAAGAAAAATAGGAGTACGAACTGAGCTGGCATCTCAGCGCTAAACGGCCTGGGGCATATGGTCATTGGCTTTACGAAGGTCGCTGACTGTCCTCTGCGTTCTTTTTCCATGTCAAAGACGCGCCTTCTACGAAGAGATGCACTGAAAAGAGATGAAAAAGTTGTTCGGACGGAACCGACCTAGGGCGGCCTCACCGAATCCGAACTCGCCACGGGCATTTCGGTGCGTATGAATCACGGAATGGTTGACGTGTACTAGTCCCGAATTCACACCAGCGACGATGACCTTTAACACGATCGACAACGTTGCTGAACGCGAGCTCGGTATTGTAAGACGGGTGCAGTGTCATTTAAGTAACACAGGGCGTGTGATCATGACGACGAAACTGGAAAGGTTCAAACACATTCATCATCTGCTCAGCGCTACGTGAACTGTCTTCAAACCGACCATTTCTTATCGTTTTACCATCCTTTGCAACACTTTTTTTTCTTTCTTTTTAACCTTTTCTTATTCGGCCTTTCGTACCCAGTTTTATGCAAGTAGTTGGACGATGAACTCGGCGGCCGGGCTATCTCGACGACGCGTGGCAACGACATCCAGCCTCGACGAACCGGCTACCCCAACGAGTCGACACACGAACGGCTCCTCATCCAATGGTGCAATAGCCACTCACGCAGGCTCCGCATTCGAGGGCGGAAATAAAATTGCATGCGACCCACGCGACCTGGATCAAGACAGAGAGGACGGTCGTCATGGGGGTAAAATTCCCCGTCTTACCATTATGGAAGAAGTTCTCCTGCTGGGACTCAAAGACAAGCATGTGCGTAGCATGACATCACCATTCGTTTGCCTCACTTTCATCGGTCGTGCGACCTATTGGCTGCGATTTCCGCAGCACGGGCGCTACCATCGGTCAAGTGTTCCGGGTCCCTGTGTAGACAAGCTCGCGTACACTGCTTTTGTGTCGTCGCATCTCGGTTTAATTGGTGCTCATGACTGATTGTCCAACAGGGATATCTCTCTTTCTGGAACGATAGCATCTCGTACGCCCTCCGGGGATGCATACTCATCGAACTCGCGCTCCGCCGTCGGATAGCACTCGTCAAAGATGCAAATCGACGCAGAAGCTCTCTTCCAGATCGTTTAGTGGAGGTCATTGATGATAGACACACAGGGGAGACGATCCTGGACGAGACACTCAAGATGATGAAGGCTCAAGAGACGGACAAGTTTACGATAAATAGCTGGATCGATCTATTGAGTGGTAAGTCTTTCTCGTGTCGCGCGAGCAGGTCGCAAAGACGTTCTTGTCCGACTTCTGCTGTTCAAAAAGGTGATCAACTGACTGCCTGCCCGTAGGAGAAACGTGGAACGTGATGAAGATTGGATACCAACTCAAGCAAGTTCGAGAACGCCTCGCAAAAGGTCTTGTCGACAAGGGCGTCCTTCGCACAGAGAAGCGGAATTTCCTCCTCTTCGACATGGCCACCCACCCCGTCGCCGACGTTCGAACAAAGGAATCCATCATTACGCGCATCGTGTCACTCTTGACAGCATCCACGTCCACCATCCCACAAGCTGCTCTCGACAAGGAGGGCACGCAATGCAGAGTCACGCGTGCTGTGTGCTTGGCATGTGCAGCGTATGCGGCGAGTGTCCTCGATAATGCCTTTGGCCGGTTAACCTACGAGGATCGCGAATCCGCTTTCCAAAGATGCGACGAGATATTGGCAGAGTTTGCATGTTGGCCGTTTAGTAGCAACACAGGTCCTAGCACCGCGAGTGCTCGTAGGCGGGAAGTGATGCGGATCGGTATGGGGAGCACGTTGCCCAGCGGACGCGAGAGCGTGCTGGGTTTAGTACAAGAGGTGAAGCGGGAGATGAACGGTGAGGAAGATCCCGGATTCGAGTTGATCGCGGGGGTATTAGAAGTGCTTTCAAAACTAGATTCCCTACTGTGAACGTCCGTTCCACGTCCACGCAGGCGTTGAGACGCTATGTTTCTGCCCTCGTGGCAGGTCCTAGGTTCCAGGCTACTTAATCCATTCCGGACTATAATAATACATTGTTTCTTTTTGGTTGTCTTTGATACCATGATTATAGGTTTGGCACATAGGTCTTTCCACTGCTGGCCGTGGAGCATTTAGCAATAGCTGGGACAGTTCCAAGTATAGCTTCAAAGTTATTTATTTGAACATCTCAAGGGGAACAGACCTTGGATCAGTATAGAACAGGGGCGGACTTGGGAGTTATCCCGAGCCGTTAAACTCGAGTATGATCCGGGATGACTTCATTCTTGAAGAGCGTCTCGGCAACTCTGGCCGGAACCCTGTCGAATCGCGGGTGTACTATCACCGCAATTCACACCACATTCCCAAGCTTGACGTCTTGGACCTACTAGCGTTCACCTCCATCCGGAAGAAGTCGTTTGTAGCGAGTGCTCTAGCTCCGCTAGTATTAGGCTACTGGAACGATCGTTTTATGCGCTATATACGACCCTGAGAACGTTTGATACAGTAACTCTAAACGATACAAGGGAAAGACCACGCTTGCTCAGACCTGTCCGTGTCCTGATTGATTGTAGAGTCAAAAGAAAGGTTGGCAGTTCAAACCTGCTAGCGTGACACTCTCGACACCAACTTCAACGCCGCGGCGACTCGGAACATGTTCAAGTTACCCTCTGTGCTTCGCGCGCTATTACGCGTACGCCTCGCCAAGGATCACACCCGTGTCTGAGAGCTCACGCACGTCAACTTGAGAACACAGCGGTTCAACGTGATTCCTTCCCGCACGCGATTTACATGGAGTAATTAACCTCTGTATCGCGTTATACAAGCGAGAGAGCGTAACGTACGTACAACACAATAATACGTACCGTACTGCCAAACATTCAGGGGCGTACGAACGTGGCCTGTGCAAGCGGCGTGACGTGGACTCTTGCTAGCATCTTGATCGCCACTAGTAACTACTGTCAGATTGCCACCATCGATGTGGGTGTCGGGCGTGGCAGTGTGCGACAACGAACACGTCACTCGGCGGGTCCCCGATCCCGGTCGGGTGACGCACGTCGGATATGAAACCCGAGATGACGGATGTTTCTTTTCCGACGGGACGGGTTAAACGTCCGAGTCCACTCCAGATATGAGTCCATTGGGAGGCACCATCGGACGGGTGTAAAAATGTGTACACACCAGCACGGATCCACCGCCACTGTGCACATGGAGGGTTTGATACCATACCACACCATGATGGCACAGAAAGTATATTTATTTGCCACTCCGAACGCATACGCATGCTGCTGGCTTGTATCGTGGTGCCGCGGTGGGTAAATGTGGGACCGCATGAATGATGGGCTGTGCCAACGTCGGAGCCTATGCCGTACTTGAGATGGAACGGACGAGATGCTCCCGCATCGCAATCAAACTGATGAGGCAAAAGGGGGTGAAATATGTAACATATAGAGTAGAAGTATTACTTACTGTACGACCCCGCTCCCGTTCCCGCCGGGAGCAGCTTGCGTAAGAACGTCTAGGAGACCGTCGGAAGCCGTCACATATCCTGCTGCCAGCGAGAGGTGGTGCAGCCAAGCGGCGGTTAGTAAGTGCATCATGATATGTATATATGAATTATGGTGGACACCTTGTACCTTTATAAATGACCCGTTGCGGGCGCAAACGGCGTGTGCGTTGCGGACGCGTCTTTTCAAATGTCCGAGACATCGGCCAACCCGAAGCTTTGTTTTTCTTTGACAGGATGGCGAAAAGAGCTAGACCCGCACCCGCGATGGTCTTTGCGATCCAGAGGGTGGCAGTGGTAGATTCCCTGAGAAATTTGATCGTCCGATGCCTGGTTCGTACATGGATTGAGAATCCGAGGATTTTTAACTGACGTAGACAGAGGGTATGACGTATGACAAATAATGTTTCGGGATTGTCTTTGGTTTTCATGCTCGCGTGGTGAGTGGACGGTTTCGACGCGTACTCGATGGCGATGACATCGGAGCGTGGACAGATCCGAGTATCTGATCACCGTCAATGAATTGTCGCTAGGGACGGTAAAGTGGCAGAGAAGAGAGAAATCTAGGACAGGAGAAAATGTGCACTGTAATTTTTCATTAAGTCCGTATCGAAGGTGCAACGGTCATGGCGTACTTACCTAGACCGTATCAATGAATCAAACTACCAGACGTGCGGACGTGCTGTATTTACTTTGACCATTCTCCGACATTCCGGCATCTAATATTTTGGGATCATTAGATATCAGATCGCCCCTTATTCGAGACAACCGACACGCTTCTCAGTCATGCAAAGCGCTGTCAAAAAGCAAATCAAAAAAAAAAAAAAGTCCACGTGGCTGGTACCCTCCTATTAGATGACAGCCCAAGCAAAGTTCTAACCTTGAAATACATATACCACTCTTCCGGATGCAGGAACAAGATCGAAGAGCACGAATTTGGACACTTTTCCAATGGATCCAGTGTTGGATGTTTATCAATTATCATGATGCAGCGGCGTGACCCTGAATTTGATGGCCTCGAGGCCCCGGAAGTAAATGATACGACCGGGCGGCGAGGCAAGACCCCTGATCCTATATTGCGATCCCGCCACTGGTGTACCCCTCCGCTGGTTCTCGGATGAAGGTGCAAGTGATGGCAGATTCCACACTGTACGTGATCTACCAGAATCCCAGCTATCTTGTGGACTCTGTTATCTTGAATGTTTGGATCAGATTTTTACTCACATATTCTACCTCGAGAAAGGGTCTGGACCCTGGCAATTATGGGTTTCCAAGGGGACGAGTGTGCATCGTTCCAATGAATAAATAGGCAATATAACTCATTGTTGGAAGCTTTTTGGCGATCGAATGGAACACGTACTTGCTCGTTGAATCGACCGTGTACAACGCAAAGATACTGTAAATGCACGAACCGTATTGATAGCGTGCGCTAAAAGATCTGAGACGTGTCGCGCGTAGCCTCGGTGGCAGATCTGAAAACTACTGTTTCAGCACATGTAACAGAACTACGGGTGATATGACTGTGATGGCGGGTATATGAACCAGGTGATGTGATTTGCACACGCACGCTGGTGATTCAAGTGTTAGAGACTAGTCTCAAGGAACCGGTCATTCGACGGCCCGCAAGTCTGGGCTATCTCTTCTTCGTGTGTTCACGGATCCATGTCAGGGAAGATGTAAACAACACGTACATGAATTTGCGCGGTTTCGCTAGGTGGATCTTCAGGGATGAAAAGGGCAAGTAAAACTGTAAGACGGGTTCTGTGGTCCGGATGTACGAATGTTCGCTGTAACAGTCCGTTTTTGCCAAGCCAAGCTTGATCTACCCCATTCGAGGCTGCCTGCTCCCACGTGCGATGTAGGGAACCCCGAGGGGATGACGACGATGAAGAGGGCAAGAATTATATTTAGGTAATTGTGCGATTTGAGTTTAACCTGGTCATATCGTGCCTTGATCTGAATCTAGCGTCGACAGGCGGCAGCGAGACACGGGCAGAGACAACAGTTGGATCCCCCCCCTCACTGCAAGAAGTAAGCTGAGAACCGGGTTGCGCAATGGTTCACAAAGCATAGCATCCCTGAATCCCTGAACTGCATGTGGGGTTTTTGTACGACATCCCGTGGAAGAGAACCTTTTCCTAAAATGGATGGTACCTCACCAGTAAAGAAACATTCCTAAAATGGAAAGAAAACAAACAAACAGCGATTCCGACAGGTTAATTAGTCACTCTCATGCGTTCTTGATGGATCCGGGTTAACTTGTTACCCTCCCACTTCTCATCTCATACTACTACTACTACTACTAAACTAAATATTAGAAATGGTCTTCCACTATGACTCTTCAGATCCACTCGCCGTCGTCACCGCACCTCCACCCGATGAGACCCCAGAGGAGAAGGCCGCTAGAGAAGAACGTGAAGCCGAAGCTCGGAGAATCAGTGACCAGATCGACGAAGAACTCCGTGCGGAGAGAGTTGCACTCAAGAAACAGGAACAGATCGTCAAAGTATTACTGCTCGGTCAAAGTGAAAGCGGTAAGTCTCTCACGATCCAGCCGGCAGCAGGGCCAAGTCCCCCTCCGGTCCATTTCATGGTGTGGCGAACTCACTCGTTGTTCTGCTCGACAGGCAAATCGACCACCCTCAAGAGTCGGTGACACTTCACGTCCGATTCTCCCCCCTCACTTGATTACTGATGATGCTCGGCAGACTTTCGAATGCGATTCGCAAGGGACAAGTGGGTCCAAGAACGCACGTCTTGGCGAGCGGTTATACAGCTCAATCTCATGCGTTCCGTCAACACGATCCTCGAGGCAATGCAAGACGCCATGGATAATGATGACGAAGTGGATGCCCTTCCGTTTACCGACAGGCACCAGCTGCTTCGCCTTCGCCTTGGTCCCCTTCGCGGGGTCGAGAGCGACTTGAAGCGACTACTGGGTGTCAAATCAGAGGATACACAGGAAGGGTCCTCTTCTTCCCCAACATCACCCAAGCTCTCGCCTAGGATGTCCTCGGAAGTTTATGTCCGCTCCCGCGATTGGCGAAGTTTCCTTCAGGCTTCTCGTACAGACGAATCAAAAAATTCGCGCAGAACAATCAAACACGATGGTGTGAGCAGTCAGGACGTGACCGAGATTATCGCGAGTTGCAAACACGACATAATAGCACTCTGGACGGATCCGGTCGTGCGTGAAATGTTGCAAAAATTTAGGGTTCGTTTAGAAGACTCTGCCAGTTTGTTTGTTCTCTTCCATTTTTCTTATTGGCGCATCGTTGGTTAAGCGTACACAATTGCTAGCTTTCTAGACAACACGGGGCGTCTCGCCACTCGCGATTACGAACCGACGGACGATGATATCGTCCGTGCACGCCTGCGTACGCTGGACATCCAAGAGTACGAGCTGGATGTGGAAGAAGGTATATAAGCTCTCTCGTTGCTTCACGTTCACGCGAGACATCTTTTTCCAGATGAGGAATCACAAACGTGGAAGATTTACGATGTTGGCGGATCGCGTACTCAGGTACGGCTATTCACTATTCCATTCTCCGCCGTAGTTGTCATATCCAGAGCTTACGGCCATACCAGCGCCAGGCATGGCTACCGTACTTTGATCAAGTGAATGCAGTCATTTTCTTGGCCCCCATATCTTGCTTCGACGAGCGGCTACAAGAGGATCCGAGGGTAAACCGGCTTGAAGACTCGTTTATCCTATGGAGAGCCATTTGTTCGTCCAAGCTCTTGAGCAAGACGACCCTCATCATCTTTCTCAACAAGGTCGACATATTAGACCACAAAATTGCAAACGGCGTTATGGTAAACCGACACCTTCCCTCGTACGGTAATAGACCGAATGATACTCAGTCTGTTGTCAAATGTATGTGTGCATGTCGTTGGTTACCTCCTGAGACGCTGATTTGTCTCTCAGACCTCCGTCAAAAATTCAAGGATACCGTTAAACACCACTCCCCCGAACCACGCATGTGTCATATTTACCCCACGTCTGTTATAGTTGGGTCGACTTTTCCCTCTGCTGCGTACATGATTTCACTAATATCGTCTTGCGTGATATTTTTGATTGATAGGATACCCGAACGACTGCACAAACGTTATTATCTGGTGCGTTGACCTTTCTATTTTCTTTCATCTCTCTAAAAGTTTAATTTACCCATCGTCAGTGCGCGATGGAATCTTACGAGCACATCTAAGAAAAGCCAACCTAGTATGAGGCCCCTCCGATCCCCCGTTTTATGAGTTAGCCGCTTAGCCAAGTAATTCAGATGAGGTAATGCCGATGAAGAGGAGCATGCACAACGTCCACATGGAAGAAGTGGTAATAATTTTTAAAAAAAGTTTGTGCCAAATCTAAAATGACCACCGTATTATCTGGCGGATTTACATGTACACCAATTGCTAGGTATCGTTTTCTCAGTGTTATCCCATAATTGCATAATACAAGACCATTGCTGTCTTTGCCAGTCACCTTAACGGTCTATTGCACGCTGCTTACGCAGCATTATAGCGGTTTCCAGCCTTCTCCCATGGGCCACTTAAGATTGTCGGACTCTTTCAACGAGTCTCGATGTGGAGCAGCGCCGTGAACCCTACCTAAAGGTGGTTCGTCATCCGTCGCTGACTCCGAGTCCGTATCCCGATTCACATCGGCCGGAGTCCACCGCGTGTCAGCCATCAATCCCTGTTCGCCTTCATCGCGCCACCGGGACCCGCCAAGGTGCGCATGATGAACATATCCTCGTCGACTAATTCCCGCCTCTGCCTTGTAACGCACTGCATCAATTTTAGGCTGTGCCTTGAGCTGGAAATTGCTCAGCGTTTTCTGGATATTCGCCATGGGAGACGAATCGGACGATTCGCGCTCCCGATCGCGTGAGAGCGAGAGGTGGCGCGAAAGCCCCTGAAACGAGGCCGTGCGTGCGTGCGCGTGCGATGGCGGGACGTGGGCAAAGGCCGGAAACCCGCCCGTGTCCGATGTAGGCGTCAGTTGCATGCTTTCGGGACGTTTTCGTCGGGGAGGTGGTGGCGGGATGGACGACGATGCGGCCGTGACGGATTTGGAGCGTGCTATACGGGACGAAGATGAGGAGGATGACTGGGAGTCGTTCACGTTGGGCTCTGTACATGGCG
>JBBPJU010000241.1:0-30880 GCA_038088875.1 Austroboletus festivus
CCCAAACCATCCTGGACTTCTATCAGTCTCCTGTCTACTGTTGAGTGACAGCTAGAATAAAGGGGAAACCTTTGTGTCTTAGATCTATACCTGTAGATCACGTCACAGGAACGAGAGGTTCAGGGAGGAGGTGATCTAGAAGGTTCTAGTGTCAGGGAACTACCACCGTGGTTATAAGGTGGTTGAAGAAGGGAATGACCAGCTAGGCTGATCTGGTGAGGTCAGGCTGAGGAAGGTCGAGGAAGTCGTGCTAGTTGCTATACATGCCTCGAAGAGGACTTATCGTGAGTTCTAGCCGAAATGAATTGGGTGATGACTTGTATACTGGTGAAGGGCTAGCAGCAATCAGCGGGGTCGAAGGAAGAGTCGGAATGATCTAAAGGAAAGTTAGCAGAATACTTCCATGGGCCAATGGTCGGTGACTGGGAAGGTGGGGTTTCGAGTGACCAAAAGAATCTTTAGCATCGTGCCTACTGTCCAAGAGGAAGAGAAGGTCAAATGTGACCATGGAACATCGACAAGGAGTCATCCCGCTATTGTAGAGCAGTTATCTTCGGCGCGAGAGCTGCGCTTACTATCTGATAGAGTTGAAGAACTGATGAGGATGTTTAATAAGTCAGTTCAAGAAAATTCAAATTGGAACAGATTGAATTTCAAGGGGATGGTCGAATTAAAATTCGCCCGAGAGGAGGTAACTCTTGAATGCTTGGATCAAAACAGTCACAGTTTTAGTTGTTCAAGAGGGGAAGAGTTCCAGGGTTCAACTGATCGAGGGAAAGCGAGTTCGATTGAATATGGATCAAGTTTGAACACACTTGATTCACAAGGTCGAGGAGAGGAAGATTCTGAATGTTCGTCAGTGATGGAGAATGACCTGGAATGTTTGGGGTACTTATCCCAGATGAGGGAATAAGCGGGGAAGAGACTAGGATATGCCGAGGGGTATTCCAGATATACATGCGCCAAAAGGTGACTTATCATGGGGGTCTAGTCGAAAATAAAATTTTCAATTAATAACCTGTATCGAGGGCTGGAAATTGGCAAAAGGTCAGAGGGAGCAGAAGAGAATATGCCAGGTGGCATCGGGGTTCAAGATTTCTAGAAAGAGAGCTAGAAAATCAAGATAATAGGTCGGAAAAGAATATAGGGAATTTCTTCTTCCTATGAAGCAGGAAGCGGTCGCATCTGGGAATCCAGAAAGAGAGCTGGATGGAAAGTCTTCCTTCTATAAAGCGGAAGGTTCGGCGCTTCTAGAAAAATCCAGGAAGAGAACTGGATTGGATGTCGGTCTGACTGCTTTCTATGAAGCGGAAAGTATTCACTGAGATGTCGGAGTGATCGAAAAGGAATGATCTGGAAACCAAGTTGTCATGTATGCTCTAATCGAGACTTATCGTGGGGTCCATCTGGAGAATTCCAGGTAGTGATCTACATGCGTTGTCGACGGCTTGATTCAAAATTGAAGGGGAGGTATCAAGAAAAATGTTTCCATCTTGGGGCTGGAAAACATGGGGGTTCGAGGGGATCCGGATAACTTATTTGGATATTCTCAAATTCAGGGAAGGTGGCAGCATCCATTGGATGTTCAGGAACCATCTCGTTTTGCCAGGACAAGTGGTATCAGAGGATTGGGCAGACGATAGAGCAACCTAGGTAGCGGTTGTGTTTCAGGGGTTCGAGTGGAAGACAGGATCTGATAGTCAAGTCGGAGAGTAGTGGTCAGATCTGGGGGAGTCGATATTAAGCAGGTAGCAATGACCAGAGGTAAGGTCATGCTGCAGGGGTCGGAAGCGAGATCACAATAATACATGGTGAGGTGCCAATGATCAAGGTGACAGTTGCAAAGGATGATGAGCCGGCGCACAGCAGCCAGTTTAGTCTCATCCAGGGTTGGTTCAGATAGAGGTTGAACAGGAATGATCTAGGGTTCTAGGAGGGATAGCCAATCAATGGCTCAAACTATCTGTTAATGTCAGTGGGTGTGGGATCTTCACATTTGCATTGAGGATGCAAGCGGACATATTGATGAGTAAGTCAGGAAAGGTTACAGAAATACTTCTAGGTGAAGATCATGATATAGCAGGGACGGTTCGTAGTAGGGAGGTCCAGGAGGAGGCTGTCCAGGGAATGATAACGATCAGGATGGTCATGCAATCAGGGTGGTTCTGATGCGCATAGTAATCATTGGATCAGGATAGTGGCCATCTGGTAGATGATAGGAAACGAAGATATCATGACCGTCAAGGTTGATTTAACGAATGGCAAGGTATAATGGCCTTCAGGGGTCGAGTACTGGTCGGGGAAGGAGATGCAGAGATAGCAACCTAGGTAACACTAGTCACAATCGTAGATCTTAGACCTTTTATTACGCGTGTACCGGGTAGGTCCAAGCGTAGCCCTTGTATCCCTATACAGAGACGGAAGATGAAGGGGAAGGGAAGGGCAAAGGTAAGTTCGAGAGGTAGGCTAAAAGGGATGGTGGTAGACGAGGAGGGAGGACATCACCAGGGACCAGGGAGAGCGATGGATATCGCCATAGACGTGGAAGGCAGAGGATGCTGCCGGACACATGTAGAGAGATGGCCAGACGACAGGAGATCAGGAGTAGGAGGGCCATCAGTAATCGGGGGGAGACGATAATGTGATGAGGAGAGAGGTAACTGAGGAACATCACCGATATTCAGAATGAAGTGGACTTCAACGAGGTGGCGATCAGAGATGTTGCTGAAGCCCAGGAATTCGCAGAGAAGTGACAGATGGATGTCTGAGAAAGACAGGTGATGAAGGCATAGGGTATATATGATGGATTTATAGAGGTAGGAGAGTTACAGGAGTATCAAGGGATCATGGATAAGAGGTGATTATGGGGGGAATAGGGAATCCTCAAGGGAGGTCTAAGATGGAGAACTATAGTACAGAGGAAGCCGCTATATGTAGTAATCAGGGAAGGCGGCTGTGTAGTGCAAGAAAGGGAACAGGGTAAAGGGTATTGATGATGAGTCATGGTGACGAGTCATCAGAATGTCCTAGAAGGTGACAGAATATCAAAGAAGTGCTGAGTTAGCCAGAAGAATGGAAGGCAATCGGAGATCAGGGGCTAAGGCACTGATAGATAGGGAGAACAGATGAACCAAGATATAAAGGGAATGGATGAGTCAGAAGGGTCGAGGGTTAAACCAAGATAAGAGATAAGGAATGACTCATCCATGACTGATGTACACTGAGTAATTGGATCAAAGGGAAATGTCTGTGACAAAGGGGATTCAAGTAAGCAAGAATGACAAGAGCTAGATGAGTCAGAGAAATGGAGCATATCCACATGGAAGATAAAGGACTCATCTAGGAATTGATAGGTAAGTCAAGGTGAAGGGAATCAAAGAAAAAGAGTAGTCCATGTAGTACTCAGCTATGTCCCAGGGATGAATTATAACATGGTGTCGCTCTATTAGCCAGGCCGCTACACAAGGGGAGTTCAAAAGGTTGTGGTAAAGGTATCCCCTTTCCAAATGGGGAACTGACTTAAAATTATAGGTGTTGCCAGCTTTGGCGGTGAGGACTGGGATGTGAGGATCTTGTGGGGGTATGCCAAAAGGGGCGATTACTAAATGAGTGACATCAATAGTAGTTCTTGGCGTGCCAGTGGTAGGGACAGGAGTCGATCTTGCAATAGAACCAGTGTTCTCCAACATGTTTGTTTAGGAAGTGGACTTGTTTCTCCTTAATGATGATTTTCTGGCCATCATGTTCAACCTCTTTAGTTTTAGTGGGGATAAATTCTGTATGCCAACGGCCATGCCTCTTGTCTTGAAAGGTGGGTTGGGTGTTGTAGACCATGATGATCAATTCTGGATTCAGTGTGCCTTTTTATAGGCACTGAGGAGTTCGTCCAAATGCATGAAGTTGGCTTCCAGCTCCCAAGTGTTCTCGGAGTGGGGGTATCCCTTCCATTTGACAAGATAGGAAACATTACAAGATTCCCCCTTGTGGGATAAGATTTCTTCTATCTTGTATTCCAGTTCCTCATCTAGGTCAATGACTGGTTCCAGGGTGGTGTTTCCGAATTCGGTGGATTCCATAAATGTGGAAAGGAATGAGGCATGGAAGACGTTATGGATCTTCCAATGATCGGGTAAGCAGAGTTCGAATGATACGTTATTAACATTCCATAAGACCCTAAACGGGCCTTCTCACTTCGGCAGGAGTTTTCATAATTCTCCTTTCATTTTTAGGTTTTTTGTGGAAAGCCAAACCATATCCCCAACCTGGTATGGGGAATAGGCCTTCCCTTTTTGTCTCTTCTCGTAATCTTTTTGGGCGTAGGTGATAGCTGTGGTGGCTTCTTTCCACATGGTGCCCCATTGGTCTAGAGTAAACTGCATGGCTGGGATGAAGGTCTTTATAATAGGGGGGAACCCTTGTGGTTCATATCCATTCATTATTAGGAATGGAGATTGTTTCATGGTAGAATGAATGGCAGAGTTGTGTGCGAACTCGGCAATGGGGAGGAAGTCACTCCAGGAAGAAGGGTTTTTATGGCAGAATATTCATAGGTAGGTTTTGAGTTCCTGGTTGACCCTTTCTGTCTCCCCATCAGTCTGTGGATGGTATGCAGTCGACAACTTTGGGTTGTATTGGAGTAATCTGGCCATTTCTCAGGTGAACACATTGTTAAACTGGGGACCCCGATCGGAGATGATGGAGTCATGGATGCCAAAATGGGAGAACACATTCTTTAGAAATAGGGCAGTGACCCCTTCCGCAGTCACCAATTTAGTAGTTGGGATGAAAATAGCCCCCTTTGAAAGTCCGTGGTCCACCATGACTAAAATAGCATCCCATGGCAGAGCTGGGGGGAGGTCAGTGATGAGGTCCATGGACAGGTGCTGGAAAGGGCGGGTGGTGACCATCAGGATGGGAAGGGTAGGGGGTTGATTAGGGTGGGTATCGACCTTGTGTTTCTGACAGACTGGGCATCTGGCAAGGTAGCGGCGGAGAAAACAGGCCATCCCAGGCCACCAGTAGTCCCAGGATATAAAGTTGTAAAGATGGTAGAATTCGGGGTGGCCGGTAGTGACTGCATTGTGAATCACGTGGACCAATGGCTGTCGGTATTCCTCATCAACATAGAGCCGTCCTTGGTAAAAGAGTGAATGGTTGCGGATCTCCTAATTGGAGGCTGTGGTATGGGGAAATGCGGAATCGCCCTGCTCAACCTGGAGCAGCGCGTCAAGGGCAACAGGGTCGTGCAGGGGCCCTCCCAGCTGTGTGTGGAGGGTAGTGTCAATTGACCAGATGAAAATGTCATTGGGGATCAGTTGTAGCGGTTCCTGAGTTTCATCCGCGATGTCTGGCTGGGACAGAAAGTCCGCCAGACCCATCTGGCCACCAGGAGTGTGGACCAGATGAAGGTCGAAATCCTGTAAAAATAACTGCCACCTAGCATGGTGTCGTGACAAGTCCCAGGGCTGCCAGAAGTATGTGAGGTTTTTATGGTTCATAAGGACTGTGACTGGGAACTCCATTCCGGTGAGATAGTGGCACCAATCCTTCAGTGCCAGGATAATGGTGAGTAGTTCCCTGTCATGGATATCATAATTTTGCTTGGCTGGAGTGAACATGGAAGATCTGTAGGCACATGGGTGGAGATCCCCATTGCCATCCTTTTGTATAAGCACTGCTCTGGCAGCCGCTAATGACGCATCCATCATCAGCCAGAACAGTTTCCATGGGTCAGGGTAGTGTAGAATGGGGGCATGGAGGAACAGTCATTTGAGTGACCGGAAGGCATCGTCTGCCTCGGGGGATCACTCCCACCATTTTCCCTTGGTTGTCAAGGTGGTGAGTGGCTGGGCCAGGTTGGAAAATTCAGAGATGAACTTTCTGTAGAAGTTACAGAACCTGAGAAACAAGTGCACTTGTTTCACATTTTTTGGGGCCTCCCAATCTTCAATTGCTTTTAACTTGACAGGGTCCATTGCTATGCTGCCTTCCTTCAACACCATTCCCAGGTATTCCACCTCCAGGATATTGAAGGAACATTTTTCTATCTTCAGGTATAGATGATGCTCCACTAGCCTTGTGAGCACCTTCTTCGTTCTCTCATGTTGAGTCTTCTGGTCAGCCAAATGGATGAGGAGATTGTCCATGTAGATGATTAGCCACCCCTCGGCTAGATAGTCTGCGAAAATGTCATCCATGAGTGCCTGAAATGTTGCTGGTGAATTGCACAGCCCAAAGAATATTACTGTGGGCTCAAAGAGCCCCATCAGAGTGATAAACGCTGCCTTCCATCTGTCTTTTTTGTGAATCAGGACATTGTTATATCCCCACTGGACATCCATTTTGGTAAATATTCGGGAGTCCTTGACCTTATTGATAAGGTCCGCGGTAAGGGGAAGGGGGTAGGCATTTTTGACAGTCATTGAATTGAGATAGCAGTAGTCCTGGCAGGGTCTCAACTTCCCATCCTTCTTCTTCACAAAGAAGAATGGTGAAGCTTGTGGCGAAGTGGATTGGATGATCTTCCCGCTCTTCAGGTGCTCTGTAATGAACTCCTGGCATGCTGTCATTTCTTTGGGGTTTAGGGAGTAGTTCTTTGCGTGTCGGGGCACAAATTCTTTGGTGAGCTCGATCCGATGATCGTAACTCCGGGACAGGGGTAGGGTAGTGGCTGCTTCCTCAGAGAATACTCTCCGAAACTCGTGATACTCCTTTGGCAGGGTCTTTTCTTGCTGGATCTGCTTGCTGGCTATTTCTGTTGATACGGTAGTCTTGCGAATTTCCTCATCAAGATTCTTCCTTATGATCACCTCCTCTGAGGGATCATCCAGATCCTCAGTGATATATTTGGCCAGGTACCACTGTGCCACCTGAAGTGGTCTTTCCTTGACTTCTTTGTCAGATACCAGGAGAAGTTCCCACTTCTCCCAGTTGATTATAGGGTTTTCCTCAGCTAACCAGGCCATCCCTAAAATGATGGGGGTTTTGCTGGAACCAAGCACCATCAGGCTCCTTCTTCGGGTCCTGCCTCCTATGGTCATGGTTAAGAATCCGTGCTGGGTGATACTTCCTCCAGCATTATGGGATCCATCTGCATTGATAGCATCTTGGGGGTTCTTTAGATTCATGAGGGGGACTTTCCATTTTCGGGTATGCTTGACATTTAAGAAATTGCTGGTAGCTCCGCTGTCAATCAGGGCGTGAGTTTCGATGATTCTGGACAGAGTTTGAACAGTAATGGGAATTGTCATAGATCATCATTCATTTGATAGTACAGTGTTGTCCGGTAATCTAGAGGAGGGAAACATCAACTTCCATCCTTGTTTCAAAAACCCCTTATCTTAGTGATTTTTTCTTGGAGCTTAGTGGAAAGTACTGCCACCCTCTCATCTCCACTGTCATCTTCATCATCAGCAAACTCATCGTCTTCGTAGACTTGTTGTAAGACCTTGAGGATTTGATCCTTCATCCCCTTCTTGCTATCGAGTACCTTCTGTATATACTCCACAGTTTCATTGGGTGTTGGTGGGTCCTTTGTTATCCCATCCGAGACCTCTCTAGTTTTCTCAGCTACTTTGGCTGAACCGGGTCTCTTGTGGTTTCGAGTGGAACACCCCTTCTTTCCACAAATGAAGCAAAGGCTGTTCTTGACACAGCGAGCTCTTTCCATGGGTGATAGGCATATCACGTCCACGTCCATTGCATTAGGGTCTCTTCCTGATGATCTGCCTCCTCCATTTCCTCCTTGATGGATGAATCATCCTCCGGATAAATCTCTTACCCGCTCCAGCTGGCGTACTTGCTTCTGTGCTGCTTCAACCCACTCCTTAATAGTGGTTGGTTCCTTGAGTAGTATGATATTCCTGGCAATATCGTGGTTCAGTCCTCTGACGAACCATTCACAGAGTGCACCCTCATTGGTCACTCCGGATTTGGCTGCAAGGAGTTGGAAATCTTGGATGTACTTCTGGGCGTTCTTCATGTTTGACGGCCCCTTATCTTGGCATAGATTTCCGATTTTCCTCCTGGCATCTGCTACCTCTTCCTTTGATATGAAGGAGTTGGTAAATCTTTTGACAAACTTGCTCCAAGTTTTGTCTTCATCTGGCATGTTGGCATCTAAAGCAAACTACCCCTTAGCAAATACTCATCCCCTCCCTTTCAGCATCTTGTTTAATGCTGTGACCACCTTGGCCAGGTCGGTCTTGTATATCTCTGTGTTTACTGTAAAATAATTTTCCATCACCACTATCCACCAGATTGCATCTTCACTATTTACCGAAAAGTCTGCTGGGAGGGCAGCTTTGATTTCTGTTGGTGCCATCTCTTCTTCTTCCTCTTCTTCGTTGTCAAGTGGTTCGTTTAATTCCTGCTCAATCTGCTTCCAGCCTTTGGCAATTTCAGGTTTAGGCCTCCACTTTCCAGTTTCGGGAGTCCAGGCAGCAAAGTACTCCGGGAGGGGGTGGGTGGACAGAGTGGAGACGGGGACCATCAGTTGTAAAGGAGATTGGCTAGCCGATATCTCTGGGTCCAATCGCAGATCAGGGGACAGGCCTCTACTGATCTGAGGTGCGAGAGTAGGAAGTGTAGATGGGGGTTCTCCTCGAGTAAGGACTGGAGGACTCACTGTGGGATGGGTGAGGGAGAGAAGAGAAGTTCCAGAAGGCGCCCTGCTCCGGGGGCGTCGAAGTGTCTCTGGGATAGGGGCCCTACATATAGAGGCGGAGGTTGGGGAAGGGGGTTGCTGTTGTTCATTGTCTGATCCAGGTTGGCGCGCAATCTTGGGGGGATGGTGTCCCAGCCTGTAGAAACAGGGGGAGCAGAAGAAGAGCTAAATTCTTTTGATACAGAATGCAGGACATGAAGTCTGAGTTTCCAGGCGATAAGCAGATCAAAGGCTCCTAGGTGGGGTCCATACCTTAGGCACACGGCAAGGACCAATTCCTGGGCGGTGGCAGCTTTGTGGTAGAGGATGAAGCAGTAGTTCAGGGTCTGCCTGACTAGAACTCTCTCGAGGAAAGGTAAACCATCCACCTTTCCAAGGTACAGTGTAAACTTCATGTAAAGTTGCGTAGAATTTAGCTGGGAAGCTAACTATAGTACATAGGTGCTTATATATGTAACTGGATAGGTATGGGAATATATTCCTATATGGAAAGATAATCCGAATAGGAATACATCCACTCCCATTTGGGAATGGCGAATGGAAAGCATCCTAACGAAAAGTAGAGTTTAATGAATCGTGCACTGCCTATGGATAAAACAGGAAGGGCAGTGCGCAGGAGTTCTCCTAATTGAGAAGAAACTCCAAATCTAATCTCTAAGACGGATATATGAGTTCGGTGGAGGAAGGAAGGGATAATACCACATCTGGATGCTGTGTGGAGAAGGTATGGGTGATGTGGTAACTAACCATAACCAGAGAATGAACTGATATGTCCTAGTCGAGATAGGTCCCCCACCGGGGTTGGAAGAGAAGAAGGAAAAAAGAGAAAGGAAGGGACTTAGAGAAATGGAAAGGGCCTGTCTGACTGGAGCAGATACTCCACAAGTTTCTTGGCATCCCACGTGAACCACTCCGGGTTCCCCAGGGGAACATTCTCCTGGTTGTCGGGGAGGGGAGGAGATATATTCCAAATATCCAGGGACTCTCCCCAAGTGAATCCACTAGAGAAGTCGTCGTCTACATCCATGGTTTGCTCTAGAGAAGAAAAAGAAAAAGATGGCATGTCCAACTCCTCGGGGTATGGAGTTGGAGGCCTCACCCATCATTCCGTAACATATGTCCCTTATCCTTGCCCTTATCAAAGACATCTTCAATCTCCAGATCCTCCCACCCTCTTATAGGAGAATCACTTATGCCACCATTTTGGACGATCCCCAAGGATTAGCTTTATTAGAGGCCAACTTGGAGCTCAGAAAACTATCCTCCATCATCCTCCTTATTGAAACTTATCACAGCTATGTCTCCACAAGGCTACTGGTCGAAGAAAACATTGTTGAAAACCTTAGTGAGGTGATCACAGAAAATCTCTGCATGGTGGGAGCTCAGACACTTGACACCCTCCACTTCTGTGGATTGGGATACTTCATCAAATGACTCCCAGCCTTCACCTTCTTTGGGAAGATCTACTCCATCTACCTCCAACTCCCCAGAGGTATGGGACAGCTAGGATTTATCGACATCGAACTTGCGAGACAGTTCACCTTCCTTAATGGCAGCAGTTTCCCGTTTGAGACTGAACTGACTAGATGGCTCCGAGGAGAATTGGCAGATAGCAAAGAACAAGAGAATATTCTTCCCCTTCCAGTTCATATCAATCAACCTCTTACAGAAGTTAAGATCCCAGAAACAGCAGAAAGATCCGAAGGGGAAATCAATGAAGCCCCCCCACAGCAGCCTGTGCTTCCAACCACCCCAACTCCCCACTCCTTACCCAGACAGCCCCAGCGACCCAGACAACCTCTCTCCACCTGAATCTCTTTCTGCAGAAATGACACCCCATCCTTGCCAACCCTCTCCTGAACCTACCAATGTTATCAATGTGGAAGCCCCCACCATCTCCGACCCTCCTGCCCCCACTACACCTGTCCCTACTGCAGATAGGACACCCCAGGACACCCCCAGCATCTTTGCCCCAAGTGTGCGGAGGGTGGATCTAACTAGCTGGATGATGGATTGGGATGAGGTCAATGAAGTTCATCGACCCTACCGATGGGGTAATGTCATGCATCATGTGGACTACCCAAGGAGGGCCACTCCTTTTCCTCATGAAGGAGATCGCCCCTGGCTCAACGCCAACATCGGTACCACAGCTTACAGAGGGAACTTGGACATGAGGCATCTGTTCTGGAATGGAGAAGCAGCCGGAGCGACCTGGGGAGAGGAACCATTGGGCGATGCTGTTCCAGGATGGTGGAATGTACAAGCACCACCAATCCACCTAGTGTGACGCGATCTACGGGTATAGATCTAAGACACAAAGATATCGCCAAAGTTCTAGCTGTCACTCAACAGTAGACAGGAGACTGATAGAAGTCTGGGATGGTTTTGGTAAGTCTGGCTGCATTCCTCACTTAGGAATGGCAGTTTGAACCAAATACCATGTAGATTAAACGTAGATCTAGTTAAGGAATTACTATACATGGGCAGCCTATTTATAGGGGGAAGGGAAAACTACTATGACTGTAAATAGAGATCACAGGAAGGGGAATGGCTGTCCATAGGGCAAAGGGGTACAAGAGATAAGCATAGGTGGAGGAATGAGTGATCGCACCAGTGTAAGGGTGCAATCCAAAAGAAACTAGAGTTCAAAGATAAGAAATAGGATTCATACTCATACTTTGGAAGAGGCATGGATGCAACTACATCCATGTGGGATTGGTAGGCCACTCAGGCACGGGAGTAGTCTCCTCCAGATGGAGTAGTGGAGCTTGAACATTCCACCATCCTGGGACGATGTCCCCTAGTGGTTCCTCTCCCCAAGTTGCTCCTTCGGCCTCTCCGTTCCAGAACTGATGATGCATGTCTAGATTCCCTCTATACACGGCTGTGGAAATGTTGGCATTTAGCCATGGGCAATCCCCTTCATGAGGAAAAGGAGTAGCCCTCCATGGGTAATCCACATGATACGTGACACCTAGAGGAGACCGCACCCACACCTGAATGGCCCACTGATGCCGCATGGATGTGATCGCATCCATGCCAAACCAGAGTATTGATATGAACTCAATTCGTTATCGATGGACTTTACTTTCTTTTTGATCGCACCCTTACACTGGTGCAATCTCTCCTTCCCCCACCTATGCTTATCTATGTATTACCCTTTGCCCTATGGACAGCCCCTCCCCCCCCTTCCTGTGACTGCCTTCTATGGTCATAGTAGTTTCCCTTTCACTATAAATAGCGCTGCCCATGTACAGTAATCCTCTAACTAGATCTACATTTAATCTACATGGTATTTGGTTCAATGGTTGCCCCTTAAGTGAAGGTCACTGATAAATGACTTACCAAAACCATCCAGGACTTCTATCAGTCTACTGTCTACTGTTGAGTGACAGCTTGAACTTGGAAAAATCTTTGTGTCTCAGATCTATACCCATAGATCGCATCACAACCACAATATACTTCTATCCACTAATGAGTGGGTCTGGGAAGATAGCACATACCCTCTCCTCCCTTGGCTTATTCCCCCTTTTAAAAAGACAAAAGATTGGGGACTTTATAAGGATCAGTGAACATTTAACTATTTTTTATCAATGGTACTTTTTTTTTTTGTTCTAAATTATTTTACTTTAATTTTTCCAGGTTCATGTATGAGTTGAACATGCCTTTGGCATACTCAAAGGGCATTTTCAGTCACTTTGGGAGCTACATCTCTCTATCTGATCAGAAGAGGACTTTGAATATGCAACGGACTGGGTTCAATGTTGCATAATTTTGCACAATATGATCATCTGTTTTGAGGAGAGGAGGTATGGACCAATATCTGTGCAAAGATGTGCATCAGAACATTGGGTGGGAAGGGAGGCAGGAAGTATATTAGATCAGGAGGAAATTGAGGAAGGTAACAATGAGACTCAGGAAGGACATGATTTTCACCAGCAACTGATGGCTCACTTATTATCCAACAATAGACACAGTAGACATTGTTAGAATTGTTGCAAAAGGTACATTTAACATGACAAAAGAGTACAACTAGTTAAAGTCCAGACCACCTCCCACCAGATCATCATCACCAACTCCAAGACAAGTTGAACTATCTACACCTGGTGGAAGTGTGATCCCTTGCATAGCCATTTGGAGGTGAAGCAGCTCAATATTGGCCATCTTTACTTTAGTGGTTTCCACAGCTACATTTGCCAATTCCTTCTGCAGACAAATTTCTGCCTTCTTCATTTCCATCTCTCTTTGATGGATTGCCTGCATGTTTAACAGCTTGTATTGTATTTTTTCATGTGTGAGATTATGCTCACATTCTTGAGTGAGGTGTTGCAGTTTCATCCTGAGTTGATGGTTCTTTTCCATTATAATGGCAAGGTGGCGATTGCCAGGGCCTTCGCTACCACCGGAGTCAGTTGCTGCGAGCTGCAAAATGGTGTCATCAAGATCAAGCTGGATTCATTTGGCCTGACTGCTGCCTGAAGATGGGGGGCAAGGAGATAGCGTAGTATTGCTATGGGATGTGGTGTGAGATGATGGTTTGATGGGGCCTGAGTGACTGTGGCTAGATGTATGTGGGCTTGGGAGAGACATCAAATCAGCCTTGGAGCCCATGAGTGTAAAACCCATCTGACAAGAGTGGTAGTCATCATCTTCATTGTTATTAAGAGAGTCATCAAGAATAAAGTGTGGGGGGGATTCGGCAGCCTTAAAAGTTGTTATTAGTTAGTCATAAATCATATGGATTAAATACTCATACTTTCCACTTTCCTTCCTACACTGTTTCCATGTGAGATTCATCAACATCGACCTCCATTTCCTCTGCTTGATCTGCTTGACCTTCCTTAACCTCATTATCAGCTACTTCCATCTTGTTATGCTTGTACCAGGTAGATCCAGGCATAGCCCTTATGTCCCTATTCAAAGAGTCTAGGTGATGGAGCAAGGGAAGGGCAAAGGTAAGTTCTCAGTATGGATACAGAGAGAGGGCGGTGATGGGCGACCAGTAGAGAGAGAGGACATCACCAGAAGATCGAAGGGAGAGCAATAGATATTGCCATAGGATGGGGGAACTGGAGGTACTACCAGATCACTGGTGGAGAGACAGCTAGATGACACCAGAGGTCGGAGTGAAAGGAAGTCATCAGCGAATAGAGAGTTGGGTGATATGATGAGTGGAGGCACAACCGAGAGATATCACCAATGGTCCGGGTGGGGGAGGCTTCAGTGAGACAGACATCAGGGAGGGTTGCTAAAGGGTCAGAGGTTCTTGATAAAATGATAGTGGGCTGACTGAGACAAACAGACGACAAGGGTATAAAATGATAGATTCATGGAGATAGGAGAGTTACAGGAATATCAGGGGATCATGGACAAGGGAATTATGAAGGGGATAGGGAACTGTCAAGGGTAAATAGTATATGGGACAAACAAAGGACAAGTCCAAGGATTCGTGATGATGGCTCTACTCCCGATAAACAGAGAGTAGCTAGAACAGTCATGCCAGCCACAGCATGCTGGGTCAAGGAGTTTGGGGTGGTTCAGGATAGAAGGTAGGTTGGAAGAGAGACCTCCCTTGGTTCAAGGAAAGATGGTATCGCCCACCTAGGCAGACCCTAGCCTCCTGCACACCAATACTAGGACAGTCCTGAGTAGAGGCCCTTACATTGAGGTTTGAGTTGGGAGGTCTAAGATGGAGAACTATAGTACAAGGGAAGCTGCTATATGTAGTAATCAGGGAAGGCGGCTGTGTAGTACAGGAAAGGAAACAGGGCAAAGGGGATTAGCCAGAAGAATGGAAGGTAATCTGAGATCAGGGGCTAAGTCAGGGAAGAACAGATAAAGCGGGACAATAATGGAATGGATGAGTCGGAAGGGTCAAGGGTTGAACCAAGATAAGAGATAAGGAATGACTCACCCATGACAGAGATACAGTGAGTAAGCGGATCAAGGGGAATGTCTGTGATAAAGGGAGATCAAGTAAGCATAAATGACAAAGGCTAGATAAGTCTGGAGAAATGGAGCATATCCGCATGGAAGGTAAAGGACTCATCTAGGAATTGATAGGTAAGTCAGAAGTAAAGGGAATCAAGGAAAAGAGTAGTCCGTATAGCACTCAGCTATGTCCTAGGAATGAATTGTAACACATCTCAACTGCACTGCCATGATCATCCATAGGGGTAGCGCTAGCGTTGCTGTCCATTGCCACAGTGACCTCAGTGGGTGTATTTTTGGCTGTGGAGGCTGACGAGACTGTGACAAGATTCAGAAGATTAGACCTACAAGAGATGCCAGGCCTCGAAGTTACTGGCTTGGCAGTGAAATTGGGAATGCCCTCCCACAGATTATGAAGTCAGTTATAAAGTGTTATGGAATGATGGAGGAGGTCCCCTACTCCATTTCTGGAGATGCTGGACACCCCATCTTTTTCTTTGTCTTTAGAGCAGCCAATGGACCTTGACACAGACTTCTCTAGTGGACTTGCCTGGGGAGATTCCTTGGATATATGGAATGCCTCCCCACCTCTACCAGATAACCAGGAGAATGTTCTCCTGGAAAACCTGGAGTGGTTCACCTGGAACTTGGAGGAAGTAGCTGAGTACTTTCTCTGTCAGGATAGACCCTTTCCCTTCCTCTAGATGTTATGCTTGAACCAGATAGGTCCAAGCATAGCCCTTCTGGAGCCTTGGAGGGGTTAAAGACAAGATGAGGGCAGGGAAAGTCCTAGTGATAGGTGTGACAGATAGCTCTTCAAGAGCATGGACAGATAGCAAGGAGCACCTAGAGACCAATACAAGGGGGATCTGGTGATGGACAGAAGATATGGAGGACATCACCAGAAATCAAGGATGGAGTGACAGATATCATCGTAGATCTAATAAGGCAGTGGATACTGCCATAGTACTAGTAGGGGAGGAGCTCGAGGTGAAAGGAGAGCCATCAGTAAGTAGGGGGTTGGTGATATAATGAGGAGGTATGACTAAGGAATATCACCAGGGATCTAGATGGGAGGACTTCAGTGCAATGATGGAAGTCGATAGTGACTGAGGGATATTGCTGAAGGATCGTCAAGGTAGATGATTGGGTCAATGGGATGCCTGAGGCTAGCAGGCAACAAGGATAAAGGAGAATAATAGATTCATTGGTATGAGGAGTACAAGGATATCAAGAAGGCAGAACAGGGATGGAAGGGGAAATTATGAAGGGAGGTCTAAGATGAGAAGTTAAGGTATAAGGGTGGCCACTATATATAGGGGTCAGGGATAAGTGGCTGTACTGGTCAAAAAAGGGAATAGGGTATAGGGGACTGATGATGAGTCAGAATGACGAGTCATCAGAGTGTTCAAGAATACAATGGAATATCAAAGAGGTGCTGACTTAGCCAGAAGAATGGAAGGTGATCTGAGATCAGGGGCTAAGTCAGGAAGAACAGATAAGCCAAGATAATAATGGAATGGATGAGTCAGAAGGGTCAAGGATTGAACCAAGATAAGAGATAAGGAATGACTCATCCATGACAAATATACATCAAGTAATCGGATTAAGAAAATGTCTATGATAAAGGGAAATCAGGTAAATAGAAATGACAAAGGATAGATGAGTCAATAGAAACGGAGCATATCCACATGGAATATAAGGAGACTCATCTAGGAAGCAACAAGTAAATCAAGAGTAAGGAAGATTAAGGAAAAAGAGTAGTCCATATAGTACTCAGCTATGTCCCAGGAATAAATCGTAACACTAGACTTGGTTCCTTTTTCCTTCTTTTTTTAGTTATCTCTTCTTCCAAAGTTCTGACTCCGGTTGGACTCCCTTTCTGGATATATTCGATTTTCCCACAATTATATATCAGTTACCTAACTCCCATCCTTCTCCATATAGCATCTGCCCAGTTAGGTATTACCTCCCCTTTTTCCAATTAGATCTTATATATCCTCTTTCGGAGACCTCCCAATCTGGGGAGGAACTCCCATGCACAGCCCTTCCATTTCCATCCATAGGCTGTGTGTGTTTCCATTTTACCAAACCTTTTAGGATGCTTTCCATTCTTCACTCTCAAAGAGGGTGAACCTTATTCCCATTAAGGAGGACATCCTTTATGGGAGTATATTCCCATACCATCCCCATTTAGTATATAAGCGCCTCTTGTAACATAGTTAGCTCTCTAGCTAAATTCTATGCATCTTTACATGGAGCTTATACTGTACCTTGAAAGGTGGACAATCTTCCCTTTCTCAAGAGAGTTCTAGTCAGGCAGTGCCTGAATCATCACTTCACCATTTTCCACCTCACCACTGCTGCCTGGGAGTCTATCTTAGCTGTCTGTATCTGGTATGGACCACAGCTCAAAGCTATGGACTTGTACATCGCTCAATGCCTGCAACTCCACATCTTGCATTCCATATCATAAAGTGGAAACTCCTGCTTGATGGATTCAATGAGATTTGAGGCTGAAGAACCTGGTTTGACACCCTGCCCTGTCTGGTGCAATGTGTTATAGTGCATATGAAATGTTCTGGAAAGGCTAGATCATATTCATAGTCAAATTTAAGTGAAAAAGGCAATGAAGGGGGGTGGAGGGGGGGGTATACTAAGATATGTGATTCTGGACACTTTGTGTGAACTTCTTTGTTGACAATGGATACCAGTCCTTCCATTGGGGGTCATTAGCAAACACATATTGAGCGATGACTAATTGGATCATGGTTTTGTCCTTTCCTGAAGGTTTTTCAGTATACTTGGGACACTGAGCTTTGTTTTTATAGAAGAGGACCATGCAGTCAGCAGGGTGATTCTCAAGCCAAGAAACAAGAAGCTCAGTCTGATCATCAGTCCAGACAATGATAAACTTATCATTTGGGGCACCTATTTCTGAGGTGAGGGGACTGATCAAAGTGGGTTCCTGGTGTTGGTGGCATCCTGTGCCCCCCCTACCACAGCCCCTAGCAGGGGCAGAAGGCAGTTGAGTTTGGGCTTGAGCTTAGGGCCTGCTCAAGCTTATTGTGGACATGGATGGTCTGAGGGCATGAGTTTATAGGTGTGCACTATGCCAGGTTGTTCATTCTGCAGGCATCAGATATTTCAAACTCCTCTTCAACTATGCAGCCCCCTCTAAGGCCAAATTCACAATAAGTCAATGCAAGTCAAAACATTACTCAATACACCTGTGAGTGGGCCTAATGACATCATACCGCCCGAGTGCTTGGCCACTCACTTCCTTACATACCTGTTCAAGTGACACGGGTGCAAACTACATTTTTCCGGATCATTCTCATGAGATGAAGGTGGAAACTTGCAATACTGACACTGG
Organism: Austroboletus festivus; assembly: GCA_038088875.1. Lineage (NCBI taxonomy): Eukaryota > Fungi > Basidiomycota > Agaricomycetes > Boletales > Boletaceae > Austroboletus > Austroboletus festivus. The sequence continues at coordinate 17,973 of JBBPJU010000241.1, forward strand.
GTGACTTTCCATAGGCTAAATATTCCACGGAATAGAATAAAAATCATTATGTTGTGCCCCATATAGCAGGTGTGCTGCAATGCCGATGATAAGCAAGAGTAATTTGAAATATACCCCCCTCAAATAAATTTTAATCTGTAGAGGGGGTCCAACCCCTCCTAATAGATTATTCTCGACTGTTGATTTCCATTTTTGGCCACTATGCTTGCGATGTTGCTTATGTCCGCAGCCACTCCCTTTTTCATCTATCACCTTATTGCTAACACTACTGGAGGTGCTGGTCTGTGTACACTGTCATGGATGGCCAAGTTAACTTCTTTCTGGCCCGAACAACATAGAAAAGCTGATTTGGACACACAAACACAGCAGTTAATGTCCGTACTGGTCCACATGGTACACTTGGTGGTTGCCCAGGCAATAGCATGCAGATTTTGTACGTGCTGAGGTCCCCGCTGCACTGGCCTGTACGTTCAATCACAAAACACCCTATTTCTCCCTCGTTGACACTCCACAGTGATTGCACAGCCCTCACTCTTGTTTACTACAAAAATGAAGAGCGCATTGTTTACTACAAGAATGAAGAGCGTGTTGTTTACTGTCAAATCTGCAAGCGAGTAGCATAAAACCAAGGTGTGTGTCCTTCCATGTGTTTCTGTCATTTCTTTCCCTGCCCGCTTTCACTTAAAGATGTTGAACAGTCAAGACTTATTGCTTGCTCTGAGATCCGATGGTGTTCACCCAGAACTACGCTACAATGATGCTGGAAATGCATTTATATGGGATGTGAATGGTTTGTGGGTGCCACATTGTGATTTTGCTGTGGTACGTGACTACCATTAATGAAAATTCACATCGCTAATTTGTATTCTTGTACCAGCCTTTACTGCATCCCTCTCGTGCACCTACCCTGTCTAGTTGCATTCCTACAGCTCAAAAACCAAGTTTGGAGGTTGCTATCAACCATGTGCATGATAAGGTGTTGACTCAGTCCACCAGTACTGAGGTATGTGTACATTCAAATGCTTACAGACCTTTCTGACTATAGTTTAGCATCTTGCTGGTGGCACAAGCTTGTGGATACTGCCAACACCTACCACTTTATCCCATGGTGCTGCCAATGTGCCTCTTCCACAGGACTCTGATGATGACCTCGTGGTTCCATCGATCATTGCTGAATCACGAGGATATATATCTTCTCCAAAGATTGCTGATTCACAGCGCTCTGTTAAGCCCAAGTGTGTGAAGGGCAAAGATAAGGAGAATCTTGACATGGAAAAATCCAAGAGACGTGCTCAAGTGTAAACCTTGACGAGCAGGACAGTATGAATGTCAAGAAAGCCAAGAAGCGGTCTTGTACAGTTGAGGTGGATGATGTCGGTGATCTTCCCAAGGCAAAACGTGGTCACCCACATGGAGCCAATAACTATACCATTGAAGATACCAGTGTACTTCTAGACCTAGTCAAGGAAGAGCTTCCACTTGGTCAGCGAGAATGGCCCACCGTTATGACAAAGTTCAATAACTGGGCAGCTCAGTCTGGTTGACCTGATCGCAAACAGTCCTCACTTGAGACAAAGTTCAAGCAGGTAAGCCACTGCTAGTAATCAGTCCTTTGAGATCTAGTGTAATTAAATGATGTTTTCCTGTAGTTGGTGAAGACTACAAAACCAACTGGAACTGGCGTCTGTCCCCCTGATGTCAAGCATGCACATCATATTGATCAGCTAATTAATGAACAGGCTGGGACCCGTGAGCTGGCTGACAGTGATTTCGAGGATAATGATGGCAATATCACCTGGCCCTTGAGCAAGGAAGAAGTTGCACACCCAGAACCCCGTGTAGTGGTAGCATGATCAACATGGAATGAAGTGCCTGCCTCTCGCCATGCTCACACAGGCCCAGCAGCAGATCTATTGAACTCGTTACTAATCAGCAAACCAGCTTTCTCTATACAAACTGTGACAGACTTCTGGACTATTACAGACTGTTCCAGATTGACCACAGATATTGACAGAGCTCCCAGATGCTAACAGAGTCTACAGAGTTGACAGACCTCCAGATATACAGACTCACAGAATTTGACAGAGTTGACAGATCTTGACAGAGTTGACAGACTCCCAGATATTCAGATTCATAAACTTTGACAAAGCCTTCAGATCTAATTCTAATTCTAATTCTAATAATTCTGAACTAGTTCTAATCTTAATCATAATTTTGGACTAATTCTAATTCTAATTCTAATCTCAAGATTGGACTAATTCTGAATATAATAATAATTTATGTTAAATACTCACCAACTTACCTATACTTTCTTCTCCACTCACTTATATCACCCTTATTTCTCCTCTATTCCTCTATATCACCCTTATTCCTTCTCTATTTACCAATACCATTCTCATTCCCCCCAATTTTCAATCTATATCCACTGTCAGAACCATACCTCTCTACCTCATACCCTAGGCCCAACGGGGCCTCTAGAGCTCATTTGGGAGTTCCAGGTCTTCTCTGGTCTGGGAGGTCGGATGTTTGGGACAACTCCCGCGATGTCCAGAGGTAAATCAACAACTCCGAATGAGGAGTGCAGGGAGTTGAGGGGAAGGACAAGGGAGTAGACTGGAGGTCCGAGGGATGGAGATGAAGAAGAGTATGGAGCAGAGGGGGTGTGGAATCGGCACAGGACTTATCTGTCATGCCCTTGCAGGTTCATGTTCCACGTATTTAGGATCGGAGTTAAGGAGATGGTGGGGTCGGAGGTAGGTCATGTGACCAGAGGTAACGATAAGGTCTGATTCAACTCCAGGAAGTGCCTGAAGGCAACTCCCACAAGAGGGTGAACTATGTCTGGAGGATGAAGGAGCTGATTACCAGAGGAGTTGGAAGTCAAACATTCTCAGAGTATAAGGAGAAGGGTCGTATTTCTAGTTGATATTCATACTGAGGATCATACAAGAGATATCCGAACTTATATACTAGATAGACAAGTATGTATGGGGAAAAGTCCAGAGATGGGGCAAGGAGATACTGGAGGCAGAGTAAAAGTCTGTGCAGAAGTGTAAGGGTCATATCATGGAGCCAAGGAGCTCCGGAACAGCATAATGATAAGTGAAAGCCTAAACTATAAAGGAGAAACCTAAGCAATGTCACTGGATACTACCAATGGCCAGAGCTGTGCTGCGAGTGTGATTGTGGGAAGTCTGATAGTCCATGTGGGAGTGATGAGGGGTGAATATAGGGTGTAGGGATATGGGGACTGGAGATGGTCGGAGTAGGCCTGAGAGGAGGCTGGAGATACGGATATGACATCCACACTTAATACTCTCTTTCCCTTTCCCACTCACACCATCTGATATGGAACACAAGACATGAAGCCCGAGCTTCCGAGCTATTAGCTGATCAAAAGTTCCTAAGTTGGATCTGAACCTAAGGCACACCACTAGTACCGACTCCCGTGTGGCTATGGCCTTGTGGAAGATGATGAGGCGATAATTCAGGGTCTGCCTAATGAGGACTCTCTCGAGAAAAGGTAAACCATCCACCTTTCCAAGGTGCAGCGTAAACTTCATGTAAAGTTGCATAGAATTTAGCTAGAGAGCTATCTATGGTACAAGGGGCGCTTATATACTAAATGGGATAGGTATGGGAACATACTTCTATAAGGGAAGGTTTCCCAAGTAGAAGTAAGGTTCACTCCCACTTGGAAATGAAGAATGGAAAGCATCCTAGATGGTTTTAGAGTTCAACAATCATGTGCTGCCTATGGATAAAAAGGAAGGGCAGTGCATGGAACCTCCCCTAATTGAGGAGAAGTTCCAAACCTAATCTCTTAAATGGATATATGAGCTCGGCAGAGAGAAGAAGGGGTAATACCACATCCGGCTGCTGTGTGGAGAAGGTATGGATAATGTGGTAACTTGCCATAACATGAGAGTGAGCTAATATATCCTAACTGAGAAAGGTGAATCTCCATCAGGAGTCAGAAGAAAGGGAAAATAAAGGAAAAGGAAAGAAACAGAGACTTAGAGAAAGGGGAATGGCCTATCCGCATAGAGTAGGAATTCCACTAGTTTTTCGGCATCCCACATGAACCATTCTGGGTTCCCTGGGGGAACGTTCTTCTGGTTCTCCAGGAGTGGAGGAGAAGCATTCCAGATGTCTAAGGACTCCGCCCAGGCTAGTCCGCTAAAGAAGTCCGCATCTAAGTCCATCAGCTGTTCTATGGAGGAAGAAAAAGACAGGGTGTCCAACTTGTTGGTGTCACGCACCATGTAGATTACCCATAGAGGGCCATCCCTTTTCCTCATGAAGGGGATCAACCATGGCTCAATGCCAATATCTCCATAGCAGTTTATGGAGAGAATCTGGACATGAGACACCAGTTCTGGAATGGAGAAGCAGAGGGAGCAACCTGGGGAGAGGAGCTGCTAGGAGACATCATCCCAGGATGGTGGAACATCCAAGCACCACCCCTATATCTAGAGGAGACGACACCTGTGCCAGAGTGGCCCACCGATCCTGTGTGGATGTGATCGCATCCACGCCCTTCCACTATCTTGGTATGAACTCTATCTCTTATCATTGGACTTCCATTTCTTTTCAATCACACCCTTACTGTTACGATCTCAGACAGAGATTACCTCAGTCACAGGAAGGACTGTTTCTGTACCACATGCTGGCTTTGGATGGGAAACGGATACAATGTGGACATGTTGGACCCTCCCCTGGAGGAGGAACCAGAATGGCCTATTGCTGATGAGTGGTAATGGTTTGGTGGGTTGAAAGTCATTCGATCAAACCCCTTATTTCTCTTTTGATACCCAAAAGCTGAGTTCCTATTTCCACCTCAGTATTGGGGATGCTTTAGGTCATTGATCTACTTCAGATCTTCTATTAATGACCTCTCCATTGATATACCATTACTTCGGCTCTCCTCATGAAGGCCTCATTGCTCTATCTTCCATTCCCCTATCCCAGTATGTTGGGCATCACTAGCCCTTTTTCATTTACCTTACCCTCGGACTACCTTGTTCCTTGCCTCATGTGAGGTGTAGCATTTGTGGATCTCGATCTGCAGTGCCTCTTTCTTTCCACAATAGGGATCTATACCTTAGGGGATCACTATAAATACAGTAGCCCTCTGTACTTGTAGCCTCAGCTAGATCTACGCAATCACAAGTGTAGTGTCTAGTTTCCTTAGTGTGAAAGAGTCACTGCAGCGAACTCCTTAGGATTTCTACTAGTCTTCGTGCTACTATTGAGTGCATGCTGCGATAAAGAATCAGACTAGGTGTCACGCTTGTCCAGCGTAACATTAGATCTAGCTGAACTATCACCCCTTGTATCATCAAGAAGGGTACCCACCAACAGGCAAGATTTCGTCAAAGTACAAAGCCCTGGCGGATTCCGACTTGGACTCCGGCCATATTGATTGTCAAGCTGAGGCCATCCAAAACACCCCAGTTCCTCTTCACTCTATTCGAATCCTGGAAAGAAGCAGAATTGCTGGGACATCTCATCCATCCCTTGCCAGTCAATACTGCCCGCATCAACAAACTCCTATGACAGAATCCCAGTCTCCAACTCCTACTATAGAGACTATCCAGCCCAGAAGGAGTCCATCTCCTATATCTGTTGAACTACCACCTGTATCTCCGGATACTTCAAGAAGGGAGCCAGAGTCTCACAAGAGCAGACCACCCACCCCAGAACCAGAACCGATTCAGGTAGATGAAGACACAGAAGATCTGAACCCTACCCTTGGAACAATAAAGATGAGCACCAGAGAACTGAAAGCCAGATGTTCCACAGACTTCTCCAGAAAAGCAGAAGATGCTAAGTGGTGGATATTATCCATGACCGCTTACTTCCTCATGAACGAGGATCTTTATGATATGGAAAACAAGAAAATCTTAACCACCCTGAATAAAATGAGCAAAGGGAGAGGAAGAGTATTTGCCAAAGGATGGTATACTTCACATGATGATGCCTCAGACAAAGAAAAGAAGAAAAAGAAATGGGCAGACTTTGCAAATGAATTCGCAAACTCCTTTGTATCTGAAGAATCTCACAAGGATAGCTGACGAAAACTTACCCAGATGCATATGAAATGGGGACCATCTATAATGACTAATCTCCAAGAATACGTCCAAGACTTTCAGCTTGAAGCTGCCAACTCTAAGGAAAAGAGTGAAGGTGCATTATGCGAATGGTTTGTCAAAGGACTAAACTTTGACATCTCCTCCCCCATTATCTTAGTCAAAGAACCCGACACCCTCAAAGAATGGATAGATAAGTCCTATCAATGAATGAGACAAATAGAATGCGAAAGAGACTTACGAGGAAACTGCCTCTCCTACTCCGGAAGCAGAGGAGGAAGAAGTAAGGATCCTAATGCTATGGATGTAGACGTCATCAGACTATCCCCAGTCGAAAAAGCCAAACACATCAGGAAAAATAGGTGCTTCATATGCCACAAGGTTGGCTGTTCTACTAGGAAACACCTGAGGGATCGCCCTCAGGGGCAAGGAAATAGTCAAGGAAACCAAGGAAAACCCCAGGAAAAAGTCCAGGAAGTAAAGGAAGAATCAGCAGGAGTAGCTGATGAATACATAAAAAAGTTAACTGCCGAAAAGAAGGTTAATCAGGAAGATCTTCTTCGGGTATTAAAACAGGTGTATGATGAAGACTATACACCAATGGAAGAAGAAGGGAAGGAAGCAGAGGAAACGGTAGCTAAGGTGGAAGTTCAATTTGCCTTCTCCTCAGAAATGATCACTCGCATTGCCAAAGTAAAGGGTTTTTAAGGAGGGGGTGTGAAATCGTGTCATGACTCCCTAGACTTCCGTCTGTACTTGTATCAAAAGATCCCGATGCAATTCAAATCCTGATTCTCGTATATGACCTAGACGGAAGAACCACGATAAAAACAAAAGCCCTGGTAGACTGCAGAGCTACCAACTGCTTCATGGACCAATCATTCGCTAAAAGACACAACCTACCCCTGGAATGACTCAGACAACCAAGAAATGCCATCAATGCAGATGGAACCAAGAATGCCAGCAGAGAAATACGATACAAAACCACTGTGGAATTAAAAATCTCCAGAAGAAAAGAGAAAAGAACATTCATGATCATAGGCTGTGGGAAAACAGACCTTATCTTAGGAATGACTTGGCTAAAGAAGAACAATCCTGACATCAATTGGGCAACTGGAGAACTCTCTATCCCCGAAAGAACCCCAGCAAAACAGGAAAACACAGAACCACAATGCTACCTAGTAAAGTACCTATCCTGTGATCTAACCCACCCAACCAAAGAAGTGGTAATCCAACATTGTGGAGATGATGAAGACTTTGAAGAAATCAGGAAAACCACTATATCAACTGAACTAGCAATTAATGAAGAAAAGAAAGAAGTAAAACTCCCACAAAAATTCGAAAAGTATAAAAAGGTTTTCTCAGAAGAAGCCACCCACTCAGTACTACCCTCACACCCCTATGACCACCGAATAGATTTGGATGACTCTTTTACTCCGAAACAAGCTAAAAACTACCCTCTCAATCCAATGGAAAGCGAAGCATGCTGAAAGTTTTTAGATAAACAACTAGCAGCAGGAAAGATTAAACTGTCACAATCCCCACAAGCCTCTCCATTTTTCTTCATCAATAAGAAGGATGGGAAATTAAGACCTTGCCAGGATTACAGATACCTAAATTCCCATACAATCAAAAATGCCTACCCCCTACCACTAATCTCAGATCTAGTTGACAAAGTAAAAGGATCCAAAGTATTCACCAAAATGGACATATGATGGGGATACAACAATGTCCTCATCTGACCTGAAGATCGATGGAAAGCCGCCTTCATCACCCCCTTTGGACTGTTTGAACCAACTGTGATGTTTTTCGGATTGTGCAACTCTCCTGCCACTTTCCAAGCCTTGATGGATGACATCTTCGCAGACTACATCGCGGAAGGATGGCTGATCATCTATATGGATGATCTATTAGTCCATTCTCCATCTCAGGAATTACAGGATGAAAGAACTCAGAAGGTACTACAAAGGATGATAAAACATGAGCTATACCTGAAACTAGAAAAGTGTACATTTGATGCAGCAAAGGTGGATTATTTGGGAATGATCCTCTCCGAGGATGAACTATCAATGGACCCCACCAAGCTTAAAGCGATAGAAGGATGGCTCCCTCTGACAACTGTCAAAGAAACCCGATCTTTCCTCGGGTTCTGCAACTTCTATCGAAAGTTCGTCCCTGGGTTCTCCAACATTTGTAAACCCTTAGTAAACCTCACCACGAAGAATCAACAATGGCAATGGACCCAAAAAGAAAATGACACATTCCTCACCCTGAAAAAGCACTTCCTTAGTCGACCTGTACTATCCATCCCCGACCCAAAGAAACCCTTCTATGTAATGACCGATGCCTCCCTTGGTGCAACAGGGGGTGTCCTTATGTAGAAAGATGGGAATGGTGATCTCCATCCTTGCACCTACAGATCCTCTACCCTCTCCCCCGCAGAACGAAACTACGATATTTACAATAAAGAACTTCTGGGGGTTATCCATGCTCTAGAAGATTGGCGACATTATCTATGGGGAACAGAAAATCAAGTAACAATCATGACAGATCATAAAAACCTATTATACTTCAAGGAACCTCAAAAATTGACCCGGCGACATGCCAGATGGCAATTATTCCTTCAGGACTACGACCTCACCTTCCTACATGTACCCAGCAAAGAACTTACCCCAGCAGACACCTTATCGAGAAAAGATCTTCCATCCACTACCGCTGATAACGATAATCTCCTCCTTTTACCAGATAATCTCTTTGTACGAGGAATCGACCTTGCACTCCAAAAAAAAATTGCCCACTCCTCCTCATCTGACCCCTTAGTCCTGAAAGCTCTCCAACATTTAGAGGATGGCGTCACTGCCCCTCTTCCCTGCTCCTCCCCAAAAGACTGGACCTTTACCGATGGAAAACTATACTACCAGAACAGACTATATATCCCAGAATCCTCCCACCACCCCCTCATCCATTCCCTTTATAACTCCCTAACTGGTGGCCACAGTGGCCAATATAAGACCATCCAAACCCTCTCAAAAGATTACTGGTGGCCAGGCTAGACAGCCTTTGTCCGCCGATATATCACTGGATGTCCCACTTGCCAATCAAACAAAGTACTTACCCATCCTACCACCCCGCCACTTGCCCCTATTCTGACCTCGGCCACCTGCCCCTTCCAACATATTTCCATGGATCTGGTCACAGACCTTCCTCCGAGCAACGGATCTGATAGCATTTTGGTCGTGGTTGACCATGGGCTTACTCGGAGGGCAATTTTCATCCCAACCAACAAAATGGTATCCGCAGAAGGAATAGCATCCCTCTTCCTACACCACATATTCAAACAATTTGGCCTACATGACAAAGTAATCTCTGACAGAGGCCCACAATTCACCTCCACTTTCACAAGAGAACTAGCCCGACTGCTCGAATATGACATAGCCCTTTCCACTGCCTACCACCCACAAACTGATGGAGAAACCGAACGAGTAAACCAGGAGTTAGAAAATTATCTATGAATCTACTGCTCAAACCTACCCAACAAATGGACAGATCTCCTCCCCATTGCCAAATTCCACCACAATGCCACCACCCACTCCACAACCAAACAATCCCCGTTCAACACTATGATGGGATATAAACCACACTCCTATCCCCCCTTAGGAAAAACCTTTATCCCCGCCACAGAAAACCGCCTAAAAATGATAGAAAATGCCTGAGAAGAAGCCAAAGCCACCCTTATCTTATCTCAACAAAATATGATGAAGAAGACCCGATCAAACTTTAAACTGTGGAAGATCAGAGACAAGGTTTGGTTATCAAACAAAAACTTAAAAATACCATACATCTCCCGAAAGCTTGCACCAAGAAGAGAAAGACCCTTTGAAATCACCAAGGTTCTTTCCCCACTTATCTATCAGCTGAAGTTACCACCAACCTGGAAAGTTCATGACGTATTCCACACCTCCCTTCTTTCCCCATTTACCCAAATGGAAGAGTATGGAACTCCATTTACCAAACCACCTCCAATGGAGATAGATAACGAAGAAGAATATGAAATCAATCAGATCGTGAATTATAGAGGACCTCCTGCCCGGCGACAATATCTTGTCCACTGGAAGGGATATCCCTCTTCAGAAGATACTTGGGAAAAAGAAAACAACTTCACCAATGCAGATGAAGTACTGAAAACCTATAAAACCTAACACACTCTCTAGCAATATGCATTCAAAACAACCCTCTGTTTACACCCCATTCTACTGCTTCTCTTTAAAACCTCAGAAAAATCCAAAATTCATTTGAAAGTTTTCTCACATTTCTATCTTTATCCCCAGATGATGTGTACACTTCAATCATATTCACATCGAAGAACACTCCTTCTATTGTGACATCCCATATTGCCCTTATCACACTTCCCCCTGGTGACCTCTCATGGTGGCATATTCTAACCAAACTCACATTGATCCACTCTGCGCCAGCCAACCTTATCTATACAATTCTGTCATCTCTATCATCTTTCCTGTCAATATGAACGTTTACCTTTCTTCTGTTTCAGACATTTATATTCTAGATACTTTACCCATCTCTGAATGATGATGACTCTATGCCCTCTTCCTTGACACCCCCACCACTCTCGAATACCTTCTTAATCAAGATGATCTACAGTTCCCTTCCCCCCTCCTCACGACCATCTTCTTCTATAGGAGCCTCGCTATGGTTAGAAATGTGGCAGCCACATCACCCGACTTTCCCAACAATGCTACCAATGCCCTTGAAGAATCCATTGAGCATGTACTGGACACCCTCCACCACCTCAACTTTGACAGAACTATCAGCTCCCTCCCAGCCATCCCATTGCTCAACTTCATTGAACAGGTGTTCCAGGAACAACCCCAATTTATTCGACTCAGAGGATATCACTCAGGAAGATATTATAGAAGTATCATCTGAGCTAGCACTGGAAATTTCGCTGATGCGATTATCTCGGCTAACTGGATCCCCCCTCTCCTGCACCATGGCCCAAGCGGAAAGAATCCTCATCCCAGAACATCTCTTACTGCCTTGTCTCAGGAGTCATCTGATGAAGGACAAGGAACCCTCCCCGTACCACCTCCCCTCCAGGATAGAATCACCAGTCCCCCTATCCCAGCTCAACAGCTGGCACCTGCAGTCCCTTATCCAGCACTTCACTGTCAATAGTGTAAAGGAACAGACCACACCATCACCTCCTGCCGAAACTATACCTGCCCCTACTATCACAATACTGCCTCTGGATATGGTCCCCATCGTTGCCCAGAATGACCCCACTCCCCTGGGTCGGAGAACGAGGACGGATCTATGGTGTGAATTGGGGTTTCAGCCATACGATGGAGGTAATGTTACAATCTCAGACAGAGATTACCTCAGTCACAGAAAGGACTGTTTCTGTACCACATGCTGGCTTTGGATGGGAAACGGATACAATGTGGACGTGTTGGACCCTCCCCCGGAGGAGGAACCGGAATGGCCTATTGCTGATGAGTGGTAATGATTTGGTGGGTTAAAAGTCGTTCGATCAAACCCCTTATTTCTCTTTTGATACCCAAAAGCTGAGTTCCTATTTCCACCTCAGTATTGGGGATGCTTTAGGTCATTGATCTACTTCAGATCTTCTATCAACGACCTCTCCGTTGATGTACCATTACTTCAGCTCTTCTCATGGAGGCCTCATTGCTCTATCTTCCATTCCCCTATCCCAGTATGTCAGGCATCACTAGCCCTTTTTCATTTACCTTACCCTCGGACTACCTCGTTCCTTGCCTCATGTGAGGTGTAGCATTTGTGGATCTCAATCTGCAGTGCCTCTTTCTTTCCACAATAGGGATCTATACCTTAGGGGATCACTATAAATACGGTAGCCCTCTGTACTTGTAGCCTCAGCTAGATCTACACAATCACAAGTATGGTGTCTAGTTTCCTCAGTGTGAAAGAGTCACTGCAGCAAACTCCTTAGAATTTCTACTAGTCTTCGTGCTACTATTGAGTGCACACTGTGATAAAGGATCAGACTAGGTGTCACACTTGCCCAGCGTAACACTTACACTGGTGCAATCTTTTATTCCTTCACCTACACCTATCGCCTGTAACCCTTAGCCCTACGGACAGCCATTCTCCTTTTCTGTGATCCCTCTTTATGGTCATAGCAGTTCCCCTTTCCCTATAAATAGCACTGCCCATGTACAGTAAAACCTTAACTAGATCTATGTTTAATCTATGTGGTATTTGGTTCAACTGCTATTCCTAAGTGAGGAATGCAGCAAGACTTACCATAACCATCCTGGACTTCTATCAGTCTCCTGTCTACTGTTGAGTGACAGCTAGAACTTGGCAATATCTTTGTGTCTAGGATCTATACCCATAGATCACGTCACAGTTGGGTTATGGAGTTGGCAGGCAGATCCATCATTCTGTAATACCATCCTCTTCCTTACCACCCTCTCTTCCTCCCCCATCTATTCACAGCACTGTCTCCCCTCCCATATCCATTCACACCACCCTCTTCTCCTTTCCCATCCATTCACACCACCCTTTTCCCCTTTCCCACTCATTCACATCCTCCTCTTCCCCTTTTCCATCTATTTACACTATCCTCTCTCTCTCCTCCATTCATTTACACCTTCCACTTTTTCTCCCCCACCCATCTACATCACCTTTTTCCCCTCCCCTATCCATTTACAGCACTCTCTTCACCTCTTTCACCTATTCACATTACTCATTTTTCTTTTCCTATTCATTCTTACTATCCATCCACACCACCCTCTTTCCCCTTTCCATTCATTCATA